>JBBPJU010001529.1:0-11421 GCA_038088875.1 Austroboletus festivus | reverse complement strand
CCTATGGTAGTGACTGAACTGGTCACGCCGCCTCTCGATGGCATGATCCTTCCTGGTGTGACTCGTGACTCGGTGCTTGCCCTTGCGCGGAGTCATGCGTCTGGCAGTAAACAACTCGAGGGACTTCCTGGACGACTCAAAGTATCCGAACGACCTGTAAATATGGGGGAGATCATTTCTGCGTCAAAGACTGGACGGCTCGTGGAGCTATTTGGCACGGGCACGGCTGCTGTGGTGACGACGGTGGAAAGGATTGGGTACCTGGATAATGATGTTACTATTCCTACTGGGAAGGATGGTATGGGCCCGGTATCGCGGCCGCTCTGGAAGGAGCTAGTGGGAATCCAGACGGGCGAGATTACGAGCGAGTGGAACTTTGTAGTGTAGTAGATAAGTTAGGCTTAGTCATAGTTATGGTCACTTGGGTTTGAGCGGGCGACAATCTTGGAATCGAGCGATGTTGTTCGACCCGACCACCGCACAACACCTCAAGCCATGGCTCGTTCGCATGCTCGGTCCAATGTCTGTACATTTCTTGTACACTTTCACCGTCTAACAATTACAACAGATGCGACGCTGAACCAGCCGCCCTCGCTGAATATGTCCTCGCCCTCCTCAAACACAACCTCCCAGAGGCAGAGATGCGCAGAGAACTCGCAGCCCAGCTAGAAGAGTTTCTCGAAAAAGGTACCGCTCACAGCTCCAGTCCTCTTTCCATTTGTGCCGCTCACTTTCCCCAGAGGGTCCTTCATTTATAGATACATTATTCACAGTCTTGAGAACAAAATCTTACCTTCCATATACCACCTCTCCACCCCCGCCACAGTCTTCCTCGTCCAACCTAAATCCTACTGACGCTGGAATTCCAATACCTCTCGATAGTTTACTGTCTAACCGCCCACCTTCTCCCGAACGCGGTCAAAAACGCACACTCTCGGAAGATGACCGTGATGCACAGCACCCCGCAAAAGGCCCTCGGTTGAGTATCGACGGCCAGTTTTCGCGCTACTCGAGCGGACGTGACGCCCATCCGACCGGGCAATGGGTTCAAAGAACCGACCGGCAGCGTCCGGCGAATGGAACGGGCTCTACCGCAAACGAACAACGAATTCAAACGTATCAGCCACCTGATCAGCGGAGAGGTATATGTCGGGACTACTATAGTGTGTATCCCTCCTCTGTCTCTTGCCGTCCCACTCAGTGCCACTGTTCAGATAATGGGTACTGTGCTAGGGGTGCACTTTGCAAGTATAGCCACGGAGACGACGCCTTTTTCCCCTCGCAGCTGTTTGCAATGGGTACACCCGGAGGTCAAATCCCTTTTTTGCCCTTGTTTCCCAACGGTGCCATGCCGTTTGGGTTGGTTGGCCCTGGCGCTGCTTACGATCCACACGAAGCACGGATGGACATGCGACCTAGCGCGGGCATGATGGGCATGAACGGTCGAGCTCCTCGCCCGCCTCTCCTTTCCCGTACCCAGGACGATGGCTCCCAGGCTCCCCGTGCTTCAGGAGAGCTCCCCGTTATTCAAGATCTGACCCCTCAAATTCCCGACGGTCCCAGTGCTACCAGTTCGCAACCACCACAGCCATCACAAGACGATACACAATGGGTGCAAAGCGCACCATTACCTCAGCCACAGGCCATGGATGTTGACATAACTCCGCCACAAAATGCTCGTTCCGGATCTGGAGGTGCACGGGGTTGGTCTAGAGGCGGGGGCAGAGGAACCTTCTCTGGGGATGCGCAATCATTTCGCCCGGAGCGTCGAAACGACAAAACACTCGTCGTTGAAAAGATTCCGGAGGATAAGCTCTCTCTCGACGCTGTGAACAGTTGGTTCAAGCGCTTCGGTACCGTCACAAACGTCGCCATTGATGCTTCCACTGCAAAAGCCCTGGTCAGCTTTTCGGATCATAGCGAAGCGCACGCCGCATGGAAGTCCGAGGAGGCTGTTTTCGGCAATCGCTTCGTCAAGGTATTCTGGCACAGGCCGATGGAGGGACATGGTCAGAAGGGTGCACGTATGTTGGCCGCGTCCGCACCGCTAGTAGCTAATATCGCTGCACGGAATGCGACACCCGCCACACCCCCAGTAGAAACCCCTGGTGCTACACTCTCTCGCAAGCCGACTGCTGCTGCTGAACTTGCTGCGAAACAAAAACTCTTGGAGGAACAGATAGCAGAGCAAAAATCCCTTATGACATCGTTAGCAATGGCCACCGGGGAAGAAAAGAAAGTCATCATGGCGCGCCTAAGAAAGCTTGGTGAGGAAATGCAGCCTTCTTCATCTCCGGCTTCAGGTCCCGGGAAATCCCCCTCACATCCCGCATCTACAATACAACGGCCTGCAAGTTCCTCGAATCATGTCAACCAACAAAACAAGGAAAAAGAGAAGCTTGACAAGGAACTGGATCATCACGCTACGTCTGATGAGTCCACTGCAGAACTGCAAGCGAAGCTCGCAAAACTCAAAGAAGAGGTACGTTTATGCACTCACTTGACATGACACAAGCCTAATGCTCTTTACTTGCAAGGCCGCAAGTCTGGGTATTCCCGAAGATGGGGGCTATACTTATGGTGGAGGATCGTACCGTCCTTACCGGGGTCGGGGCCGTGGTGGGAGGGGTGCGTTCCTTCGGGGTGCCAGGAGGGGTGCTTCCCGCGGTAGTATGAAGCTCGATAATAGACCTAAAAGATTGCTTGTCAAGGGAGTGCGAGAGGGAGCTGTTCCAGCATTGCGGGAATGGTACGAGGTATGGACGGTTCCTTGAACGTGGTTGGTGACTATCTAAGCAATTATCCCTCTAGACTCTTGGTAATCTCGATTCAGTGGATTTTGTTGGTGACGATGAAGTGCTAGTCAGCTTCCGAACCAGAGCAGTCGCCGAACAGGTTAGAACTTGCCAAATTAGCCCCTTTCGAGTGCTGATGAGCTTTCTAGGCATTCGCCAAGGGTAGCGATATTCCATCCGTAGGCGTAGTGCAAATTTCTTGGCATGCAGCTCAACAGTCGTCCCCGAACCCACAAGTAATTACACCATCTTCTCGACCCAACGACAAACCGAATGGATCTGAAGATGCAGAACCCGCCTCATCGATCCGAGAAGGCCGTCCATCAACGCGTCGCCAGGAAGAAGAGATCGTCGCGAGCGGGTGGGGCGACGGTGGGGATGAGGACGACATGGGGTTCTAATGACTGCTGGATCCAATATGGGCCTCTTGCTTTCCCTTTTTGTTCGTACTTTCCATCCTCGAGGCTTGCTCAACAATAGCACACGAAAGCAAATTGGTCATGGTCACCAGCCAATCATTCATTGATCACCATATGGCGACTAAGGCATCTAATATATGACCCCGTAAGTTATGTGAGTCTATAAAGTAATATATGCACAAGGGGTGTTTTTACATACACTACGGAAAGTCCATAATATGGATACAGGTTCTAACGTCCTTTCGGGTTGTAAACCATACATAGTCCAAAACATGTCCGAAGAATCCCCACTGATCGTCGCGGCAGACGACAATGTTGCGTCATCGTCGTCTGTCCCACGGCCAACGGATCCTTGGAGAACCAAGTCCAAACGAGCGCAAGCACATCCTCACGAATCCCCTGAATTGTGATTAGCGCAGCTTCTCAAAAGCCCCCGGTGTTGTCGATCGAATCCGGCGAGTCACATATAGGTTTGCCAAAAAAGTTGGACGAACCAGATGGTACCGCCGTCTCTTGACTCTCTTCAACCCGAGGACCACTCCTCTGGTTACTCGTGACCAAATTAAAAAAGGAAGGTGGCGTATCAAGTCCCCTCTCATGGACCTTGATGTTCCCAATGGACCACCGTTCAGTCTCATTAAACGGAAGCGGAAGCCCAAAGTCTGACAAGGTCGACAAGCGACCGTGTCTCCACGTTTGGGACCCCGCTGCCACGGATGCCAACGCGACCTGCGCGAACGAATCGACAGAATCGGATCGTCCATCATGTTCGCACTCCTGATCGTTGACCTGGGGCAAACTTGTAGCGCTGCTCGGCGGCAGACGGGAACCGTGTCCGCCCGTGTTCTCGGGACGGAAGATCCGTTGGATGGAATGGGAAAGATTGATCTTGTTCGGGGGATAATGATACGCCGTGATCCTGTCTTCTTCTCCGTTTTGGCTGGCCCGGGGAGACATGTAGAGGAGAGGAGAGAATTCCCCATCCCTACGCTGACGCGAATGTGATGTCTTGTATGATGGCACGTCTACACTGTCTGCGAACGCGTCATCGTCGCGGACGGGATCCGGCGAACTATGGTTACGCTTTCGTTTGCGCGATGGGTCCCCCGTTACAGATGGCTCCGAGTTGGAATGAACACATCCACGCCGTCGTGCCAAGTCGTGATGTCGGTCCGGTAATGCTACTACTGTCATGGGCTAAAAAAAGAAAAAGGCAAGAGGCGCAGTTAAAGGCGTGCCAAGACGATATCCAGTGGTATGGAAAATAGCTCACGGGAATATCTAGATTTATGAAAGATTCAGTTCTATGGGAGGTGCGGGGTGATGATCGTTCGACAGGGATGCTTCCTTCTTTTGAGCCATCTCGCGCAAAGCGCCTAAAGACGAAATTCGGTTACTCTTACCACAGACAGCTCACCATGCGAACCGCAGAACAATGGCACGGGTGCCAGCCTGAGGGAGTATCACAGCCTATGGACCTACAGGGACCCACATCATGACTTAAATACAATAAAGGTCAGCGTAACGCTTTCCAACAGTTTGTCGGTAGTCACAGAACCAGGGGAACGTGGTCGATGATTGTTGATCGTTGTCGTTGTGACTTCTTGTTCCTCCATCGTGGGTCAATCATATCGCGTTCAAAAACACGTTGGACCTTGAAACCCTTGTAACAAGACTGCGTCGTATGGCGTTGTTATCGTTACCACCACCAGTTACCACCCGCAGACTGGCAACGTTTCACTAATTATTCTCTGCATCGACCCCGCACTACCGGTTAGAGAGATCAAGATGCCAGAGGCTGATCCTTTTGAATTTGCGAGTGGCACTCCTGCTGTCAGACCGTACAAGGCCCTTGGAGCTAAAACGGATCAAGGGAAGTGCAGCGGCTTAGCTCCCCCACTAGTATGGACATGGTGTGTTTCACAGCCATCCCTAACGCACCCGTTGTACTAGATAGAGTACATACACCGTTTTCCGAATCGACACATTTCCGTCTCGTACAGTGCCTCGGCGAGTCGGCCCGAGAAGGAAACCTCTATCATACAAGGAGGATGATTCGACTCGGAATCGGGCTGATGAGGGGATTCAAACTGCGAAGCCCTGCCTTACCTTTTGGCTTGAATGTCCAGTCTATCGGACATACGATCAATAATTTTCTAGGCTAAGCGGACAAACCGACTGCGCTGATGACCACATCACGTACTTTCCAACGCGTCGTTTAGATGATGTTAGGATGTTTTTTACGGGGCAGAGGAGGCGACTACTTGATGATAGATCTGGGGCCTTCCTTCAGACTCAGTCACTGGCGCAATTAAACACATTGCTAGTTCATCTTTGCGTTCGCAAAAAGTTCATGTATACAACCGACGTAAATATTATCCCAGTCATCGCACCGCCTAGCATAAACATGGCACAATGCTATTTCCTGCCACCCAGCGTAAGTGGGAGTCACGAAGGCGAACGAGGTCTCAATGAGATGATCTACTTACCGAACAGCAATACCTCTAACGGGAATTGCGTTCTGGTCATCGTCAATACATCGGTACGGCCAATGATGTTTCCCTCGTTCATACGGTGGCTACGGTGACTTACTCCCTTTTGGTATAGAGACAAGTAAAGCAGTGGACATGAACTCATTATCCGTGATTTTTTGAAGGTCTATTGGTGATCGGCAGTAGCGAACGTGGAAGTTCACTATCGGATCGATGGATGCCCGTCGCAGTGAAATTTAGGCAACACTGAATGGTGATCCGATGGACAGGACCGGAATCCACGACACTTTATAGGAAGGACAGTTCGCGACAGAGTGCGACACGGTGACTTGCGTAGTGATGTTGACGTATATGGGGAACAGATATGGCTATCACTAAGACCACATTTGAAACAAAACTCTTATCAGGCTTGGGCTGAAAAACGCCAACTATTCTCTCTGAAACTCCGCAGAATGTGTAATGTCTACGGAATTTGCAACTGCACTCCTCTGCAACTGGAGGCGGAAGTTAAATTAGAGGTATATGGATGATTGATATTCTCGGCTCCTCTAGCAACCGTGAAAGAAAAACATCTAGGGCGGCAATGTTCTTGTCTAGGAACGTACCATAATTCTATGAGGCTACACCGAGTGATAACGATGGGACATGGAAATATCTAGATATCTTAGCTGAGCAAGTATGCAGGAAAGTATACAGATGCTAACGAGATAGGAAGAAGGCTGGGTATGAGCGAGAAGCAAAGGGCGCTTGAGACCCAAGGGTGAGCGTCACGAGCGTGTGACATGGGACCACCCTCGCTTCAGTTGCTGTGCACACTAGTCAAGCTAGTTATCGCGATGAACTGAAGACTTACTTCGAAGAAGACAAACATAAGGACGGTATTCGGTCCAAGTCGCATGAAAGCAGGTGTCCAACCTTTGAACATGAACATAGGGCCCTCTTCGCGAAGCGATCTTATAAGAACTTGTACAGGACTAGCGTTCCCCGACTTCGAAATTGTCGTTAGTATGACTTCAACCGTACATAGCTGAGGTCACTCACTGAGCCCATTATTCTTGTCCTAATGACATCGGCAGGTGAACAGACAGCTACATAAATATGAGCATAGAGCATATGTTTTAAAGGCAACGAACTTGTGCCACATGTCCCAGCTGCTAAGCTTGCGACGACATGCAAAAAGAAACCATCATGGAACTGATAGTCCACTATGGGAATTTTGTGGCGAAGCAAAGTGCCCTTAAAGAAGTCATAGCTGTAACTGACTTCAGCAAGCGGCTCAGACGACTCAGGGGATGATTAGGTCAACTTACGATCCCACCTGTGATGGCTATCAAAGAACACATGTTACGCGCCGCGTTCGAAGAAAGCAGAGGCTTACGTTCATTAAAGCTGCACGTGCCTTGAGTTGTACATACTCAACCATTGCATCCATTTTCTAGTCTGCATGCTCACCGCGTTGGTTCCAAGCCCTCTACAGAGACCCTTGATGCCCTCGATTTTCACGAGAGTCACAAGGCCAGTTAGAGCATTGCGATACCGATATTGCTTTTCTGGAGGCCTCAGCGTGTCGCTGGCCATGCGAACAAGCAAGACGTCAGCAGGGTTCCCTGCGACTCCCCCCAACCCTCCGGCAACACTAGCAGCCAAAAGGAGCTTGGCAGTGGATGGCTTTCTATTTTCAGACATGCGCCGTTTCATCTCCTCGTAACTTCCGATACGGACAAGGGAGTATGTCATCTGTCGTAGTAGTGATGCGGAGAGGCCGGTGTAGATACCACGCAGACCATTTTCGGACAATGACCTCCGGATCGTCGCGAGCATGGATGAATGCGGCACGAGAGGACCGAGAGTTTGCATACGACTTTGCGCATATCAGCCCATTCCCGCTGCGAGACTAATGTGACTCACACTTTTGTTAGGTCTAGGGGGTGTGTAAAGCAAGCGGCCACTAGAGGACAATGCGTGAGTCGAGGCATATAATATGTGTCGGATATCGCTTACTAGAAGCAGCCACGCCTGTGTTTGAGTTGCAAGTCAGATGTCATGAATATTGAAGAACAAGCTTACCACCGAGCCTGCAGAATTCAACGGTTCAACCATAGGTCTAGTGAGGGTGAAAAAACAAAACACACCAGAATGGATAGGTGGACATTTTATGTCTCGCCTTATGACGCATCGCCTCACGGACCACCCAGGTTTTTATACCAATGCAAATGATCGGATTTGAGAAGCTACAGCCTGACGCGTGACGAGTCTGAGAGGGTAAAAAGCCACAGGACGGCAATCGTTTTATTACCGCGACGCGATAAGATATATTTGGTTCTGTGGTCAACGACCACGTCGAGATACGGTAAAAGCGTCGACGAACGTTTTAAAGCGGTGATACTGACAGCGAACTGAAAAATTCCAAGTGCCTACGTAATAAGGATACCACAGGCCTAGAGTATGACATTTGTACGCACGCTTGCTCACGAAAACGCTCGGCTAAGTAGGACATCGTTTTTCGCGGCACAAAAGAGGATGGTATGACGAAGAGGTCCGTGCGCATGTCAGATTAGCTAAGTAATGTTCCATTAGTCAGCAATATTGACCGGGTGTTTGCAACATTGCAGCAATTAGAATTAATGGTTTTGTATGTGGCGCTCATAATCTCTCGCTCTTCGAACCAGGGACGCAGTTTGCGAAGATGTGATTGACATATATAAGGGCCCACAGCTTTTTGCCGCGGTGGAAATCCTTCCGAAGGGCAGCATCATGGCGATTCCCGACCGATCGGCCCGGAACGTCATGATTGCTAAGAACGTCACTCCAGTGCCTACCCCTCCCACCGGTTTAAGGGTTCTCAGTATGACACTGCCAATATGAGCAAACGCCTTGTGGCGCTGTGTGTGGTTGGTGTTGGGATCATCGACATCGCTTTGTTGCTGAATTGTCGGGAGCTTGCGTTATGAAAGATACCATACTACACCCCCAGTTTTCTGGGCCTTTCTTAGACTTGGCTTGCTACGCTCATTTCTGGCTTTCAGAAGTATCTTATCCGCTTTGTGTTTCCTTTTTTTTTTTTATGGTTCGCGGTGTGAAGACGTACTCGGCACAAATTGCAAAGTAGTTTAGTAAGTCAAATTTCAGTATATAGCAGCAAGGGATGAAATATGTATTACCAAGTACTTGCCTTGGTGCAGCTTGTTGGTCATTGTGAAACCTATCCGGCGTGGTTCATTTGTAGGATTCGTCGACCGATCAGTTGGGCATCGTTCAGTAGCTAAATGGCCCAACCGACTCGATCGCGATCTTAGAGAATCAAGGGTGGGGGACTGGCTAGCTCCAGCCCCGAAAGTATTGCGTGAGTAGATTAATTCGCCTGTTGCGCACGCGCTGGATACTGTCAGCTTAAAAATGCGAAATTGCTTGGAAACCGTGGAGCATCACAAGCCGCGATATTTGTCGGCGAACCTAATAGACAACAGGGAGGAACAAGTGAATGTTTCTTACATGTCAAGGAGCATCCCCCAAGCCAACTACGGTGGGGTTAGATAGTACTTGACAGAGATCCCGAGCAACTGTCATGATCAATGAAACGACGCACGACGGCTTGAATGTAAACATTCTATCCTCAGCTGAGGCATCATGCTAAGAAGAACCTGGACGGACTCTGGCACCATAGCCTATCTGTCAGACAAGGATCAAAACCTGTTCGTCACACGTTTTCTGCTTTTCTGACCGTCGGAATGTACTATGGCAGCGTGGGAGGACCGACGGAAGTCCTGCCCGCTCGGTGGCTTGATATAGTGCACTGTAATAACCCACGAACGGGAACATGGAAAGAACAGCGTGAGAAAAAAATCACCGGAGATTTATGGATGTGGAATCTATCATGTTATAATTTTTTGGCCACAAATATTGGTATGAACGGGACTGTGAAGATCCATGAAATTGGGCGGGGGGACTTTATCCCGTTAAGCACAGACGAGGTTATCCTTGAGATAACAAGTAGCAAATCAGGCAGAAACGATGAGCATCGCAGAAAGGCTTGGTCTGTGCAGCATCACGTAAACAAACTGCGGAATAAAAATAGAGGCAGTGTGAGTGCATTCGTAAAGGGTCAGCCAACGTACTTACCCAGCGGAACGAGCGCAGCGGTGGAGTCATACGATGGGTAGCTAAAGCAGTGTTCGGCAAGGATGGGACAGCCAGATTGACACACGAATTATCAAGGTTCGGATGGATACAGTGATAGTGGCTAATCTGAGCCAACGTTATTCCTTGATTTTTAGAGCTCGTTCGTTGCATTGTGGTAGCTTGCTCAACAACTGCCCCAATGTCGGTGACGGGATGTGATTGAAAGAGATTGTTCCGAGAGCATCCAACTGGGTAGCTCGGGGTTGTAGGCTATCAAGTGGCGTGGCATTCCGGTCGCCAGACCGTCGGGAATGGTACGTGCTGCACGCTGCGCAAGGCATTGCAGTGCGGGGCAACTTTACCGCGTATTTCCTGTGTATCGGTGTCGGATAAGCGCCGAGTCAAATGCAACAGAAGTAAAGGAGGCAAGCTAGGCCCAAGCCTGATCGGTTTCTCAGATCTAGGATAGTATGTCTGGTAACCACTCACATGGTTTGAGTGTAAGAATACCAAATCACGTAATCTACTAGTCATAAAAGCGTGTGGTAAAGGAGACGGTCACATCTCTTCAATCCACCCTTCTCCCAATAATGGGCCTCTCTGACTGGTTCAAGGCTCCTCCCTCCAAACCATGGGGCCTCAAATGGCGCTCCTCCGTCCCATTCATCACTGCAGGTACGTTCATATAACATTCTCCTTTCCGCCTGCTCACCCCTTCTTAGTCGTAGGTTTTGGTCCGTCAATCCTCGCTCATACCCTAGCGACCCTTCTCACCGCATTCTAGGTATCACCACCGATCTCCTTGTCTATTCCATCATCATTCCCGTAATGCCATTCCAACTGGAACGCCTCAAACACCACCACGTCTCAGCCCTCACCGGCTGGCTTCTCTGCGCATATGTACGTCTCCGCTGACCGCTCCTGAGATCCGCTCTCACTCTTGCACACAGTCGCTTGGGCTAGTTTTCTGTGTGTCCCCATTCCGTTTCCTATTCTCTCCCCCCTCACGCTTTGTCAGCCACTATCCCAATCGCAATCTTTGCGGAGAGAAGCTCGTCTAGGCGTACCCCCCTCGTCATCGGTCTTGTTGCTCTCCTGGGTGCTCAGGTCCTCCTTATGGAGGCACCCAACTATGCCCTAATGGCCGTTGCGCGTGTTCTCCAGGGCATTAGCTCATCCATGGTCTGGATCGTTGGCCTGGCCCTCCTGTGATTCTTTTTCTCCTCTCCATGTCTCCTCTTCTCATTTTTTTTTTTTTTTCAGATGTGATACTACACCGGAGAGAAACGTTGCTAGTCAGCCACTTCTTTCGTCATCCCTTTCTACCTCCCCTCACAAATATTCCTCTTCTAGGACAACTTGGCATCGCAATGACGGGTCTCTCTATCGGGTAGGTCCCCGTATGTTTCAATTTCCATTCTAGCTGACATCATAAAGCCTTATGGTTGGTACGCCCGCGGGAGGCAGCTTGTATGCCCGATTTGGCTTCCATGCTCCTTTCATCTTTGGCGAATTATGCACACTCTTTGACCTTATCCTCCGCCTCCTCGTCATCGAAAGACATGTCGCGATTCAATGGGGGTACGATCCAGCAAC
>JBBPJU010001528.1:0-11422 GCA_038088875.1 Austroboletus festivus | reverse complement strand
TTCGGACCCCCCAGTCCCGATCCCCTCCCCGGCTACTCCACCTAGAACCAACCTTCTACGAAGAATTTCCTCTCCACCTGCTCTCCGACGTGGCCTCCCGCCACTCTCCAGAAATATCCCTGAGGATCCCGACATCAGCACAGCGTTCCACTGCATACGCTGTAACTACGGACACGTGTCCCTGTGGGACTGCCCCCATACCCTTTGCACCATCTGTTCCCGACACGCCCCCGGCCACCCCCCCTACCGCTGCCCCTCTCTCTCCACCCCAGTCTCTGATTCGTGCCCCGAGTGTGGAGAGACCCACCTCCTTTATTGGCGGTGCCCCCTCTACACCTGCCCCAACTGCCACGTTACTGGGGCTAATCATGCCTACTCCGACTGCCCCCTTGCACCTGCTGCAGGAGGAGATGGCTATGATTATTGATGAGTGGAATCATCCAGTCTACCCGGACGGGGAAGGTAATGTTACGGAACGATGGAGATGGCCTCCTACTCCGTACCTGGATGCGCTGGACGCACCGTCATTTTCCTTTTCCTCAGGACATTTCACGGACACGCAGGACGACTTCTCAAGCTCCCTAGCTTGGGGAGATTCTTTAAATATCTGGTCGGCGTCTCCTCCGCCACCCGACAATCAGGAGAACGTTCCCCCAGGGAACGAGGAGTGGTTCACCTGGGACACTCAGGACTTGTACGATTACATACGAAGGCATGAGAACTTATTCCCCTTCAATTCCGAATAAGTTCTCTTTCGTTTTTATTTATTTTCGCTGATCCTTTTTGGATATACTCGATCTATTCCACAGTTACCGTCAGTTACCTAACCACCTTTCCCGCTCCACACAGCATCCACCCGGTTTAGGTATTACCTTCCATTCTCCCGATAGATCTCATATATCCTTCTTGGATCCCTTAGGAGTTCCTCCCACGACTGTGGGAAGACTCCCATGCACTGCCCTTCCCTTCCTTCCATAGGCAGTGCATGCCGTCAATTACGGTATTTACGTTTCTCCTTCATTTCCCCTTTTACGGATGCTCTTCCATTCCCTGCCTCTATTTTGGCAGGCAGTATTCCGAAATCCCCACGGGGAATAAGTTCCCATCTTATTCCCCTTATGTATAAATAGCGCCCATGTAACTTAGAGATTCGCTAGTTAGATTCTACGCAATCCAACGTGGAGTCGGCTGTACCTTTGAGCGAGGAAGGTTCTTCGTTCATCGAGAGAGTTCTTCTAAGGCATTGCCTTAATCACCGCTATATCGTCTACACGCTAGGCACCCGCGCCAGAGCCAACATCCTTACGGGATTCATCTGTCGCTGCCCCCGTCTCGGCTACGTCGATCAACTCGTCGCCCGGCGCCTCGGACTTCACGTACTGCGTTCCGTATCAGGTACAGTGTAAACGCTTCATGTAAGATTGCGTAGAATTTAGCTAGGGAGCTAACTATAATACAAAGGCGCTTATATACGTAACTAACTGGGGAAGGGAATATACTCCTAGATTGGACATAGAGTCCGATTAGGAGTGAGCCCTCTCCCAAATGGGAGTGGGGAATGGAAAGAGTCCTGAAAAGAAATAGCGTTCAATATATCACACACTGCCTATGTAGAAAAGGGAAGGGCAGTGCATGGAACCCACCCCCAATTGAGGGGAAGGTTCAAACCTTATCTCTAAAGCGGATACGTCTAGCTCGGCGGAGTAAGGAAGGGGTAACACTGCCTCCGGATGCTGTGTGGAGTAGGTATGGGTGAGGTAGTGACTTGCCATAACAGAGAATGAGGAAGCGTATCCTAGTCAAGAAAGGAGAAGGCCCGGTGGGGCGAAATCTATGAAGAGGAATGAAGGGAATAGCCCGTAAGTGAGAAAGGAGAAAAACAGGGAGAGAACTCCCTCATAGAAAGGGGAATGGGTGCTCTGCCCGACGAAGGAACTCCTCCAGTTCCTCGGTGTCCCAAGTGAACCACTCGGGGTTCTCCGGGGGAATGTTCTCCTGATTCTCTGGTAATGGAGGAGATGCGTTCCACACGTCCAGAGAGTCTCCCCATGCTAGCCCACTGGCAAAGTCGTCGTCCACGTCCATGGGTTGCTCCATTGGAAAGAAAGAAAAAGACGGCGCGTCCAACTCGTCGGGGTATGGAGTTGGAGGCCTCACCCATCGTTCTGTAACACCATCCCCACTCTGTCATAGGCAAATCCCCATTCTATTTGATAATGGGCTATGAACCCCTAGCTCTCCCAGCCATTCTCCCCAGTAGCAAAATTCCCACTATAGAAGAAAGAATCAAGAGACTTCTTACAGCCTGAGACGAAGCCATCACAGCCCATGAGTTAGCTAGACAAACCATGGCTGCATGTTCAAGAAAGTCTTTTACACCATTTGCTAAAGGAGATAAGGTTTGGTTAGAAGCCCGCAATTTGAAAAGGAATATAGACAACCCAAAGTTTGCGTCCAAGAGAGAAGGACCTTTTACCATTATCCAGGTGCTATCTCCTATCTCCTACCGCCTATGTCTCCCCAGTACCTGGATGATACACCCCGTTTTCCACACCTCCTCACCCCTTATCACGAGAATGCCATATATGGAAAGAACTTCCCTAGATCACCCCTGGAGTTAATAGAAGGAGAAGAAGAATATGAAATCAAGAAAATTATATGTCATCACGGAACTCCGTCCAACTGCTCCTATCTAATCTGATGGAAAGAATATTCAGCCGAAGAAGATTCATGAGCCCCTGAGCAGGATATGAAAAATGCAAAGTCCACCCTAGTTGAATATAAAAACTGTTGCTCTCCCTCTTCATCCCTCTAGCTTCTACTCCCATTGATGCTACCACCTTTCAGAAACTTTTACTTTCGAAATGTCTTCCATGTCTTCCATCTCTTCTTTCATCGACACCCCGGCCTTGACTCCTACCTGTCCCATTACCCCTCTCGTCACCCTCAGAGCCATCAATGCTGCTGCAGACACTTTGACTACTAGTATGCTCCCTTCTGGCATACTCTACCCTCCTATGTATGCCAACCCTATGACTGAGTCTCTCCTTGAAAACGCCTGCTGAGAACAGGTCTATACTGAGATTCTTCGCCACCCGGGACATGCCCTAGCCATCAATGATGTCCTTCACCCCCACTTGGCACTTCATAATCTCTTCCTGGCCCATTTAGGATGTGGAATCTTAGAAACGATGAGTCACATTATGACATCTAATGCTCACCTCACCTTGTACTCATCCAAGTTATGATGAGTTAGCAAGGATATTCAAACCCTCATTGAAGATGCTATGCCTCAGCTAGATATGACTCATTTGCTGGAACAAATCAACAAGGTAGCCAAGGAAAAAGGAGAACACTCCGCTGCCTACTGGGCAGCCACCACACCTTCAGCCTCCTCCTCTCCTTTGGATCCTCAGGAACAGGCCCTCCTAGACTGTATAGAAGCATGGTGGTCTGGAGGCGATAATACCCTCCCCTTATCTCCATGACACCCACATTATCATGAAGCTTGTTTCTCCTGCCATCGACTTGGACATATTTGCATTGAATGTCCATTCTACCAGTGTTCACATTGCCTTAAATGGCAACCAGGTCATACTATGCATCAATGTCCTCTCCGTCGACAAACGCCATCTCAGTTGTCATCATCATCCACCTCATCTGCTTCTCATCATGCCACTATGCATTTCGCCCTTCCTGTTCCACCTCCTCCAGGCATTCCCTTCCCTCGCCGAAGTATGGGACACGGTAATCCTAGAAGATCTCCTCCTCACCCTCATTCTCCCAGCCCTCAGTCAAAGGGATCCCTCATCAATATGTATGATCCTGTTACAGAATCCAACATAACAGGAGACGTATGCGACATTTAGACGGAGACTAAACTGGCTGCTGTGTGCCAGCTCCTCTAAAAAGGAGTTCTCTTGCAGTAGCTTTGAGTGTACAAAGGGGGTAATGTTACGATTTCTTCGATTTCTTTCTTCTTATGTGTCTTATACCTTTACCTTGTACTTGACTCTAGCCTTTCATTTCTACTTGGATAATCCTAATGGGATAAGTCCAATTCATATTCAGGCTAAGTCATACATCCTTATTCATGCTTATTCATTACTACTTCATAATCGGCCTGATTACTCAACAGTTACCTGTCATCATAAGTCATTCTCTTATCTTCTGACTCATTGATTATTCTTTGATGTTCCATCACATTCTATATGACTCATTCATGGACAGCCTCATTTCCATTCAAGGCAGTATTCTCATACTGCCTCTCATTCCTCTACACTATATAAGACTATTTGGATGCTGCCATGTACTCTAGTCTAGTTCTTCCTTATACATTCACATTCTCTGTGATTGTCCCCTGTCAGACTCCTGAGTGTTCTCTTCCACTCAGTCTCCCTGACCCTAGTCTTCATCCTACTCTGAGTGGACACTATCTTCACAAACTTCGCGAGTATTCACTAGATGATACTCTCCAGAACCCTCGACCCTAAGGGCTACGCTTTGACCTACCCAGCACAAGCGTAACATCGAACATGAAGAATGCCCAGAAATATATCCAAGATTTCCAACTCCTTGCCACTAAATCAGGAGTGACCGATAAAGGTGCACTCTGCGAATGGTTTGTCAGAGGACTGAACCATGATATTGCCAGGAATATCATATTGCTCAAGAAACCAACCACTCTCAAGGAGTGGGTCGAAGCAGCTCAGAAGCAAGTACGCCAGCTGGAGTGGGTAAGAGATTTATCTGGAGGACAGTTCATCCATCAAGGAGGAAATGGAGGAGGCAGACCATCAGGAAAGGATCCCAATGCAATGGACGTAGATGCAATCCGATTGTCACCTACAGAGAGAGCTCGCCATGTCAAGAATGGCCTTTGCTTCATTTGCGGAAGAAAGGGATGTTCCACTCGAAACCACAAGAGACCTGGTTCAGCGAGAGCAGCCAAGAAAACCAGAGAGGTCTCAGATGGGGTAACAAAGGACCCACCAATGCCCAATGAAACTGTGGAGTATATACAAAAGGTACTTGATAGCAAGAAGGGGATGAAGGATCAAATCCTCAAGGTCCTACAACAAGTCTATGAAGATGATGAGTTTGCTGACGATGAAGACAACAGCAGAGATGAGAGGGTGGCGGTACTTTCCACTAAGCTCCAAGAAAAGATTACTAAGATACAGGGTTTTTGAAACGAGAATGGAAGATGATGTTTCCCTTCTTTAGATTACCGGATCACACTGTACTATCAAATGAATGATGATCAATGACCATCCCTGTTACTGTTCGAACCCCATCTGGAATCATCAAAACCCACACCCTGATCGACAGTGGAGCTACCAGCAACTTTATAAATGCGAAGCATGCCCGAAAATGGAAAATCCCCCTCACATATCTAAAGAACTCCTGAGACGCTATCAATGCAGATGGATCCCATAATGCTGGAGGAAGTATCACCCAGCGCAGATTCTTGACCATGACCATAGGAGGCAAGACCCAAAGAAGGAGCCTGATGGTGCTTGGTTCTGGCAAAACACCTATCATTCTAGGGATGGTATGGTTAGCTGAGGAAAACCCGATAATAGACTGGGAGAAGCAGGAACTTCTCCTGGTATCTGACAAAGAAGTCAAGGAAAGACCACTACAGGTGGCACAGCAGTACCTGGCAAAGTATATCGCTGAGGATCTGGATGATCCCTCAGAGGAGGTGATCATTAGGGAGAGTCTTGATGAGGAGATTCACAAGACTACCGTATTGATGGAAATTGCCAGCAAGCAGATCCATCAAGAAAAGACCCTGCCAAAGGAGTACAATATGTTCTGGAGAGTATTCTCCAAGAAAGCAGCCACCACCCTACCCCCGTCCCAGAGTTACGATCATAGGATCAAACTCACCAAGGAATTTGTTCCCCGATGAGCCAAGAATTATGTTACACTGGGCGTACAATCTAGCCTCAGTCGTATCTTCCTAATACTATTTCAGCCTTCCCTTCAGTGGTTATAATTCTTGCCTTATCGTCCACCCAGGGTAGAACCTCTTTTAGTTATCCCTAGACTATGATCCTTCCTGTCAATGGTCATATCTTCCTCTTGTCTTGTTGTCCTCCTTCAGATTCCGTGGTTGTTGTCATGATAAAGTATCTTCCTGGTTCTGAAGATTTTCAGAGGTATTTCAAGGGAAGATGAAGGATACTGCAGAGACTCCCTGTCTCTGAGGAGACTAGATTACACACGATTGCGGAGATCAAGCTAAGGAGTAATCTACAGGTTGTCATCTACTTATATGAGGAAGAACACTGCCTCTTCCAGAAAGGGGAAAGGAATAAAAGGAGTAGGTGGAACTCTGTCCTTCAGAAAGAGTAAAAGGCAGTGCATCCCAAATCTATGGTAAATGAGTGGTAAATAAAAGCAATGCCGTCTTCATGAGGAGATGAGGCTATGCATCCCAAATCTATGGTAAATGAGTGATGAATGAAAGCAATGCCATCTCCATGAGGAGATGAGGCTATGCGTCCCGAATCTATGGTAAATGAAAAGGGGCTGGTGATATCCATGAGAAGAGCTGAAGTAATGGTATATCAACGGAGAGGTTATTGATGGAAGATCTGAAGTAGATCAATGACCTAAAGTGTCCCCAATACTGAGGTGGAAATAGAAACTCAGCTTTTGGGTATCAGAGGGGAAATGAGTTGGCAAGATATAGTAGTTCTCAGATAAGTCTATTGGAGAGGTGAAAGGTGTAAGGATAAGTCTATTGGGAATCCCCTGGTACATGGAGGAGAAATGAAGAGCAAAATGTGTACTTGGTGTTGTCCAGTCAAGGTAGTCCACAGAATCTACTAGGCCTTCTAGGTGGTTATTTGCCGATGCTATGCAATGTCACAGGTAAACCATAACAAACTACTCCCTTAACCTGGAAGAGACAACAGCATACCAGGAGTTCATCTCGGAACACCTGAAGAGCGAGAAGATCACTCAGTCCACTTCTTCACAAGCTTCTTCGTTCTTCTTTGTAAAGAAGAAAGACAGGAAGTTGAGACCCTGCCAGGACTACCGCTACCTAAACTCCATGACTGTCAAAAATGCCTACCCACTC
The DNA here is from genome assembly GCA_038088875.1 of Austroboletus festivus. Classification (NCBI taxonomy): domain Eukaryota; kingdom Fungi; phylum Basidiomycota; class Agaricomycetes; order Boletales; family Boletaceae; genus Austroboletus; species Austroboletus festivus. Next base: position 4,326 of record JBBPJU010001528.1, on the reverse strand, counting down.
CCCCTCACCGCGGACCTTATTGACAAGGTCAAGGACTCCCGAATATTTACAAAAATGGACGTCTGGTGGGGATACAACTGTTATGCTTGTGCTAGGTAGGCCCAAGTGTAGCCCTTGTGTCCCTATGCAAAGAATGAAGATGGAGTGGAAGGGAAGGGTAAAGGTAAGTTCTAAAGGACAGATAGGAGTGGGAGGACAGTGATGGATGAGTGTCAAGGAGAACATCACTGGGGATCAGAGGGATGCGATGGATATCACCATGGGGTGGACTAGACAGAGGGGATCGCCATAGCACTGTCTGGGAGATGACTTGGGGTGAGAATCGATGTCGAGGAAAGTCATCAGTAATCAGAGGATTGGTGATGTGATGAAGAAGAGGCAGATTGGAGAAACATCACCAATAGTCAAAGTGATCTTTCAGCAAGGGATCGAGGGATGAAGTCATTCAAGGAGTACTTGCTAATGGAAGGGAGGTTCTTCCAGTGAAATGACAGTTGGATGTCTGAGGCGAGCAGATGACGATGAATTGATATAAGTGATAGATTCAGGAAGGTAGAGAATACAAGGATGTCAAGGAGACATAACGGAAGATGAGGAATTATGCAGAGAAGTAGGGAATCCTCAAGGGAGGTCTAAGATGGGGAACTATAGTACAGAAGGGGCTGCTATATATAGTGACCAAGGGAAGGTGGCTGTGTCATACAAGAAAGGGAACAGGGTAGAGGGGACTGATGATGAGTCATGATGACGAGTCATCAGAATGTCCAGGAATACAATGGAACATCAAAGAAGTGCTGACTTAGCCAGAAGAATGGAAGGTGATCTGAGATCAAGGGCTAAGTCAGGAAGAACAGATAAGCCGAGATAATAATGGAATGGATGAGTCAGAAGGGTCAAGGGTTGAACCAAGATAAGAGATAAGGAATGACTCATCTATGACAGATATACAATGAGTAAGCAGATCAAAGGGAATGTCTATGACAAAAGGGGATCAAGTAAGTGTGAATGACACAGACTAGATGAGTCAAGAGAAACGGAGCATATCCGCATAGAAGGTAAAGGACTCATCTAGGAATTGACAGGTAAGTCAAGAGTAAGGAAGTTCCAAGAAAAAGAGTAGTCCATGTAGTACTCAGCTATGTCCCAGGGACAAATCGTAACAACAACAATGTCCTGATCCACCCGAAGGACAGATGGAAAGCAGTGTTTATTACCCCGATGGGGCTTTTTGAGCCCACAGTAATATTCTTTGGGCTGTGTAATTCACCAGCCACGTTCCAAGCTCTTATGGACAACATATTCACAGATTATCTAGCTGAGGGGTGGCTAATCATTTATATGGATGATCTCCTCATCCACTCGGCTGACCCAGAAACTCATCACGAGAGAACGAGGAAGGTGCTCACACAGCTAGCGGAGCATCACCTCTACCTAAAACTTGAAAAGTGTTCCTTCAATGTCCCGGAGGTGGAATACCTGGGAATGGTGTTGAAGGAAGGAAGCATAGCAATGGACCCTGTCAAACTAAAAGCAATGGAAGATTGGGAGGCCCTGAAAACTGTAAAACAAGTGTGATCATTCCTTGGGTTCTGCAATTTCTACTGGAAATTTATTCCTGAATTCTCCAACCTGGCCTGACCCCTCACCACCCTGAAAACCAAAGGAAAATGGTGGGAATGGTCCCCTGAGGCAGATGATGCCTTTCACTCATTGAAATGACTATTCCTCCATGCCCCCATACTATGCTACCCCGACCCCCAAAAACTGTTCTGGCTGATGACTGACGCATCATTAGCGGCTGCCAGAGCGGTACTCATGCAAAAAGATGGCAATGGGGATCTCCACCCATGTGCCTATAGATCTTCTACATTCACTCCAGCCGAGCAAAATTACGACATTCATGATAGGGAACTACTGGCCATCATCCTTGCACTGAAGGACTGGCACCACTACCTCACTGATACCAAATTCCCGGTCACAGTCCTCATGGACCATAAGAACCTCACATACTTCCGACAACCGCAGGAGTTATCATGACACCATGCTAGATGGCAGTTATTTTTACAGGACTTCGACCTTCACCTGATTCACACTTCCAAAGGCCAGATGGGTCCAGTGGACTTTCTGTCCTGGCCAGACGTAACTGATGAAACTCGGGATCCCATTCAGTTAATCCCCAACAATGTTTTCATCAGGTTGATCAACACTGTTATGGCCCTCATTTTCCCTATGATTTTCTCCTGATTTTTCTGATCATTTTCATATTAATCTTATCTTATCTTTTGGACTTAGAAACTTTTCGCATTCGTGGGAAATACTTCCCTTTTATATTATTCGGGTAAACCCGACCACCTCATGCCTTCCCCTCTTCTCTTTCAGACTTCTTATCCATAAGGGGATAGGAACACATGTCTTCCTCATTCTTTTAATTCCCGTTCCTTCTATGTTTTAGAAATATGCCTATTTAATTCCCACATGCTTCTCTTCCATCTTATGGCAGTGCCATACTTCTTATGACTCAGGCTGACTCCAGCAGCACAGCCTCTATGGTATGATTCCATTTCTCTTTTATTCTATTGGCTGCCACACTAGGCTGTGCGCATTGCCTCGTATTTGTAATTCAGGATCATATCCTATTGGTTCCCTATTTAGTAATAGTACAAACATGTACATACAGTAGAATAGTATATAAACCCCAAGATCGCAGAGCTGGCTCCCCAGTTCTGAAGTCTTGGAGATTTCCTTTAAGTATTCCTCTGAAATCCCTGGTGTGACTAGTACACTGTCACCCAAGGTTTATCTTATCGAACCTTGAACACATTGGTGGACACTGTGTGTCACATCATTTGTTAGAGTGTTTCAGACACCACCTTATGCAACTAACTAGTGATGCGGAATGCGGGATGTGAAGCCCAAGATGCTCAGCGATTAGCTGATCAAAGGCCCCTGTCGATGGTCTGTAGCGTAGGCACATGGCTAGGACAGATAGGCGAGCGGCGGCAGCTTCGTGGTAGAGGATTAACTGGTAGTTCAGGGTCTGCCTGAATAGAACTCTCTCGAGCAAGGGGAGTCCATCCACCTTGCAAGGTACAGTGTAAATGCTTCACGTAAGATCGCGTAGAATTTAGCTAGAGAGCTAACTATAATACAGAGGCGCTTATATACGTAAGTACTTGGGGATGGGAAGATACTCCTAAGTTGGACGGAGTGTCCGATTAGGAGTAGGTCCACTTCCCGATTGGAAGTGGAGAATGGAAAGTGTCCTATTCTGATATAAGATTCAATATATCTTACACTGCCTGAATGGAAAAGGAAAGGCAGTGTAAGGAACCCGCTCCTAATTGAGGAGAAGGTTTAAACTCTATCTCTAAAGCGGATATATCAAACTTGGCAGAATAAGAGGAAAGATAACATCACCTGTCAGATGCTGTGAGGAGTAGGTATGGGCAAGGCGATGACTTGCTGTAACTGAGAGTGAGATTGTATATCCTAGTCGAGATAGGAAGAAGGCCCATCTGGGTGAACTCTAAGTAAAACGGGAAGAGAATGAGAAGAGAAAGTAAAGGAGAAGAAAGACAGGGAGACAGCTCCCTTATAGGAATGGAAACGGGCGCTCAGCTCGGAGTAGGAACTCTGCTAGCTCCTCGGCATCCCACGTGAACCACTCAGGGTTCCCTGGAGGAATGTTCTCCTGATTCTCCGGTAGTGGAGGAGATGCGTTCCAGATGTCCAAGGATTCCCCCCATGCTAGCCCACTAGCAAAATCATCGTCTATGTCCATCGGTTGCCCTTCGGGAAGAAAAGAAAAAGACGGCGCATCCAACTCCTCCGGGTATGGAGTCGGAGGCCTCACCCATCATTCTGTAACATTACCCTCCTCCTCTGGGTATAAGGGATGATTCCACTCATCCACCAGCTCATTGAGCCCCGCGACTATGGACGATAAGGGGGCAGTCGCTTGCAGCATGGCCAGGGCTGATCTCGTGGCAGTTTGGGCATGAGTAGAACGGGCATCACCAGTAGAGGAGATGCTGCCCTCCACATTCTGGACAGGACTGGGGAAGGGACGGGGTGGCGAGGGAGGGGCAGCAGTAGGGGGGATGGTGGGGAGCGCGTCTGGAGCAAAAGGGGCAAACCTCATGGGGACAGTCCCAGGCGGTGGGGTGGGCGAAGTTGCAGCGCGTGCAATGGTAGTCAGTTCTGAGGTCGATATCCTCAGGGATATTCCGAGAGAGGGGGGGGAGGCTGCGTTGGAGAGCGGGGGGAGAGGCAATCCTTCGAAGAGGGTTGTCTCTAGGTGGAGTAGTCGGGTCGGGAATAGGGACA
>JBBPJU010001527.1:0-11422 GCA_038088875.1 Austroboletus festivus | reverse complement strand
GCTTGAACTTGGCAAAGTCTTTGTGTCTTGGATCTATACTCGTAGATCGCGTCACATCTTGATCCTCCAAGAGGAAGGACTAGGATGAGCGAAAAGCAAGTGGGATTACCAACAGATTTCTCCAGAGAAGGAGAAGATGCAATATGGTGGATCATGACCATGAGCAACTACTTCTCTATGAATGATAATATCTATAACTACGATCAGGACAAAATCAACACTGCCCTGAATAAGATGAGCAAAGGGATAGGGAAGATGTTCTCAGAAGCATACTACAATCAGCAAGAAGACAGAGTCATTCCAGATATAATGAGTTGGAAAACCTTCAAGGAAAAGTTCCTTGAAGCCTTCTCATCCAAGGAGGTCCATTTGGACCATCAGAGGAAGTTAGCTGCTCTTAAACAAAAGGATAAAGAATCCTACCCTACCATGAAAGGACTCCAGGGATACACATAGGACTTCCAGCTATATGCAGGAAAAGCTAAGATGATGGATGATGCTGCCCTGATGGAGTGGTTCGTCAGGGGCCTAAATCCATTAATCATGGAAAAGGTAATAGGAAACAAAGAGCTGGAAACCCTTAGGGAGTGGATCAAATCCACTCACAAATAAATGAGGCAGATCAAAAGAGTCCAAGACCTGAAAGGGAATTGATTCAAGGCCGAAGCATGGGACCCAAACACTATGGACATAGATGTCATCAAACTATCTCCATTCAACCGTGCCAAGCATATCAAGGAAAATTGCTGCTTCATATACCATAAAGTAGGGTGCTCCACAAAGAACCATCTGTGACCAGGAACACCTTCCCACACCAATAAGTTCCAAAAGAGGGAACAAATCAAAGAGATCTCTGACACCACCCCCATATCATTGGCAATCACCAATTACATTAAAGTTCTTGGAGAAAAGGACATCAAAGAAGAAGACATAATCAAGATCCTCAAAGAAGTTTACAAAGAGCCAATCTACCAAGGGGAGGAAGAAGAAACCATTGCTAAAATAAACACAGAAGAATTAAGGGTGTGAGTGGAAAGAGCAAAGGATTTTTGATGAGGAGAGCTCAGTCAGTGTGTAACTCTCCTATAATCTGGAATGTACAATCTATGGAAAGGAAATCGATCACAATCCCCATTCACATACTTCCAGGAACCACTGAAATCCAGGCCCTAGTAGATAGTGGAGCAACCAACAGCTTCATTAATGAATCTGTTGCCTGGAAATTATGACTCCTTAGTATCCAGCTAAAGATAAAGAGAACTGCCATCAATGCCAATGTAACTTCAAATAAAGGTGGAGATATAACACATAAAACCACCATTACCACCTCAATCAGAGGAAGAAGAGAAACAAGGGACTATCTTATAATCAAAAGTGGAAAAACTGACATGATATTGGGGATGAACTGGCTTATTAGCTATAACCCGATTATTGACTGGATTCACAGGGAACTCAAAGGAGGAAAGAAAAGCCCAGATCTGGAAGAGCAGAGATACCTGATCAAATATCTGACTACCAATTTAGCGGAAGAACCAAACGAGGAAGTCCTTATTCATTGCTGCACAGAAGGAGAGGAAATCCACAAGCTAACTATCTTCACCGAGATTGCCAGTAAGACAGATAAACCAGAAATCACTCTTCCAGTTAAATTTCAAAAGTTTGAAAAGGTATTCTCAGAAGAAGCCACCACTATCCTTCCCCCGACATGAACCTATGATCATCACATCAACCTTCTTCCCTTCTTTGTACCAAAGAGAGCAAAAAATTACTCCCTAAACCCAGAACAAACCAAAGCATGCCAGAAGTTCATCGCAGAACATCTCTGGAACGGAAAAATCCAGCCATCCAAATCTCCCCAAGCATCCCCTTTCTTCTTCATTGGAAAGAAAGACAGAAAACTCTGCCCCTGCCAAGACTATCGATATCTTAATGAACATATGGTTAAAAATGCCTACCCATTACCCCTGATTGGCAATCTCATCAACAAGCTCCAAGGGTCAAAGGTCTTCACCAAGATGGATGTGTGATGGAGATACAACAATGTCCGAATAGTACCAGAAGATCACTGGAAGGTGGCCTTCATTACCCCTCTAGGACTATTTGAACCAACTGTAATGTTCTTCAGACTATGTAACTCCCCCACCACCTTCCAAGCCCTGATGGATGACATCTTCACCAACTACTTAGCCAAAGGATGGCTTATTATATACATGGATGATATCCTCATACAATCCCCTAATCAACAAATACATAATGAAAGGACCAAAAAGGTGTTGAAAAGAATAATGGAGCATAAACTATACCTCAAACTGGAAAAATGCTCATTCAATACCAAATCCACCAAGTACTTAGAAATGATTATCTCAGAAGGACAAACAGAGATGGACCCAGTCAAGTTGAAAGCCATCTGCAAATGGAACCTCTCAACATTAGTAAAAGGAGTACACTCCTTCTTGGGATTCTGTAACTTCTATCAAAAGTTCATTGAGGGATTCTCAACAAAAGCATGACCCCTCATTGAACTACATAATCAAGAAAGAAGAAAGATGGCACTGGGAGAAACCTCAGGAAAATGCCTTCCAAGAACTCCAGAAGCAATTCCTCAAGAAACCAATACTGGCCATCCCCAATCCATCCAAACCCTTCTTCATCATGACAGATGCATCCCTGGTGGAAACAGGAGGAGTTTTAATGCAAAAAGACTCCAACAGGGACCTCCATCCATGTGTATACTAATCCAGCACCTTATCCCTGGCGGAGCAAAATTATGATATCTACGATAAGGAATTACTAGGAGTCATCCATGCCCTAGACGACTGGAGACATTACCTTACTGGAACTCAACATTCAGTAACCCTTCTCACTGATCACAAAAATCTGTTATACTTCAAAGAAGCACAGAAATTATCCAGATGGCATGCCAGGTGGCAACTCTTCCTCCAAGAGTATGACCTGATATTCCATCATCTACCAGGAACCCAAATGGGACCAGCCAATGCCCTATCTCTGTTATCCAATCCAGATCTCACCAATGACAACTCTACCCTGCAACTACTCCCAGAGGAGTTATTTGTAAATCAGATTGACCTAGCCCTGAAGAATAAGATCAGATTGTCCTCCTAAAAAGATCCACTGGTTTTGGAAGCACTCCAATGGATTTACAAGGAAAACCATATCCCTGACAAAATCAATCCATCCAACTGGACCTACAAGGAGGGACAACTATGTATACTTTCACCATTGACTCTATATATATCCCCCCAGATTCCCAAAAGAATCTGGTCCAATCAATCCATTCCTCAGCCACAGGAGGACATGGGGAACAACATCGAACTATCCAACTCCTATCTAGGGACTACTGGTGGCGAGGACTTTCTACATTTGTTCGAAAATATATCGCAAGTTACCCCACCTGCCAACAAAATAAAAATATCAACAATCCACCACATCCACCCCTTATCCCCATTCCAGCCACCGCTCTGCACCTCTTCCACACCATATCCATGGATATGATCATGGATCTTCCCCAATCCAATGGAGTGGACTCTATTTTGGTCGTGGTGGACCATGGCCTTAGCAGGGGGGCAATTTTCATCCCTATGAACAAAACAGTTGATGCCACAGGAATAGCTACACTATTCTTTAAACACGTCTTCCCATGCTTTAGATTACACTTCAAAGTGATCTCTGATAGAGGCCCCCAATTCACTTCCACCTTTGCCAAAGAATTAGCCAGGTTACTAGACTATGATGTAGCTCTCTCCACAGCATACCACCCCCAGACCAATGGAGAAATGGAAAGAGTAAACCAGGAATTAGAAACATACCTAAGAATATTCTGCCAAGGACAATAAGATTGATGGAAGGAATTACTTCCACTGGCAGAATTCAATCACAATTCCTCAGTACACTCTGCAACCAAACAAACTCCATTTTACCTCATGATGGGATATATGTAAACCAAGAGCTTATCCACCAATCAGCAAAACCCAGAACCCGACTATCGAAAAATGCCTGACCTAATTAACTGGAGCCAGGGATGAAGCCCTTGCAACAATAACCAATGCCCAACAATTTTCCACCACCTACCCTATGTTCAAACCTTGGAAGAAAGGTGATAAGGTGTGGCTATCCAATAAAAACCTAAAAACCCCCTATCCATTCAAAAAGCTCAGCCCAAAAAGGGAAGGACCCTTCCTCATCACAAAAGTACTCTCACCTGTGATATATCAATTGGAATTACTCCAAAACTGGAAAATCCATAATATGTTCCATACGTCCCTGTTATCTGCATTTGTCCAGAATGACAAACACAGGATCACCGGAACTCCACCTACCCCTGAGATCATAGGTGACAAAGAAGAATACGAGATAGAGGCCATCCTAAATCACAAAGGACACCCCAGACGCAGGTCCTACCTGGTTAAATGAAAAGGATACAGCACTGCAGAAAATACTTGGGAGCCAGAAAATAACTTCACCCACACCAACGAAACTCTAGAAAACTATAAAAAGAGACACAAATTGGCATAATGAAACAACCCACCATCTATTGCCCATTCTACAAATTCTCTCTTAAGAGCAATAAATCAGATTGATTTACCCACAAATTCTCCCACATCTCTATATTTGATTCTAAAAGGAAACATTACTATACCCAAGAATATATCGAAACCCACTTGTGTTACTGCAAGATCAATAACTGTCCCTATTACTACTAGCCCATCATTCTGCTTCTTATCATCAACCACTCCCTCCCATTCTTTCTACCCTTTGGAAACCCACCTCTCTCTATTCTAATCATGCTAAAGTTCATCATTCAGATTGGATTCAACCTCTACTCCAATGATCTCGATCTCACCTCTCACATCTCCATATTCTTCTTTATTTATGTCCCTTATCCTCACCCTAATCAAAGACATATTCAATCTACAGATTCTCCCACCTTCCTATAGGAGAATTGCCTATGCTGCCATTTTGGACAACCCTCAAGGATTGGCCTTATTAGAAGCCAACCTGGAGCTGCGAAAACTATCCTCCATCATCCTTCTCATCAACACCTATCACAGCTATGTCTCCACTAGACTCCTCATTGAAGAGAATGGCATGGCAAATCTTACTGAGGCGATCACAGAAAATCTCCACATGGTGGGGGGCCAGACCCTTGACACACTCCACTTCTGCAGATTGGAATACTTTATCAAGAGACTCCTCACCTCCACCTTCTTTGGAAAGCTTTATCCCATCTACCTCCAGCTTTCCCAAACTATGGGACAGCGAGGATTTATCGATATTGAACTTGCAAGACAGTTCACCTTTCTTAATGGGAGCAATTTCTTGCTTGAGACTGAGACAATTAGACGGCTTACCAGAGAACCGTGAGATAGTGAAGAATGAGAGAATCTTCTTCCCATCCCGATTTGTATCACCCAACCTCTTACAGAAGTTAAGATCCCTGAAACTCTGGAGAGATCCGAAGGGGAAGTGAATGAAGCTCTGCCCAGACAACTTATCCCTCCAACCACTCCATCTCCCAACCCCATACCAAGACACCCTCAGCAACCTAAGCAACCTCTCTCCACCCACATCACTCTCAGAAGAAATGACACCCCAACCTTGCCCACAAGAACTTACCAATGCTACCAATGTGGAAGTCCCCACCATCTCCGACCCTCCTGCCCAAACTACACCTGCCTCTACTGCGGTGAGGACACCCCAGGACATCCTCAACATCTCTGCCCCAGTCACACAGAGGGTGGATCTAACTAGGTGGATGATGGATTGGAATGAGATCGATGAGGTTCATTGACCTTATCAACAGGGTAATGTCACACACCATGTGGACTACCCACAGAGGGTGACCCCTTTTCCTCACGAAGGGGATAGACCTTGGCTGAACAGGAATATTGCCATAGCCACATATGAAGGGAGCGAGGATGGACAATCCCTATTCTAGGGAGGAGAGGCTGAAGGAGCTACTTGGGGAGAGGAACCCTTAGGGGACTTCATCCCAGAATGGTGGAATGTCGAAGCACCACCACTTCACCTAGAGGCAACCACACCCATGCCAGAGTGGCCTATGGATCCTGCATGGATGTGATGCATCCATGCCTTAGATTAAATCATATAAACTCAATCTCTTATTATTGGACTAATCTTTCTATTCCGATTGCATCCTTATACTGATGCGATCTCCACTTCCCCCACCTATACCCTTCCCCATTGCCCTATGGACAGTCCCCCCTTTACCTACAACCTCTCCTTATGGTCATAGTAGTATTCCCCACCTCTATAAATACAACTGCCTTGTACAGTAGCTTCCTTAACTAGATTTATGTTTAATCTATGTGGTATTTGATTCCCCTGCTATCCCTAAGTGAGGGCTGCAGTCTAAGACTTCTATAATCATCCTGGACTTCTACCAGTCTCCTGTCTACTATTGAGTGACAGCTGAATGCCAGGGATCTGGAGTGTCTTGATCTATATCCATAGACTGTGTCACAGCTAAAGTCCCTTTACCCTGATCATTGGTGATGTTCCTCAGTTATACCTCCATTTGTCCCACCACCAATCCCTCTGTCTACTGATGGCCCTCTTCTACTCCGATCTTCTGCCAGCTAGCCATCTCCTCACTAGTACTCAGGTAGTATCTCAGTCCCATCAGTCCTATGGTGATACCTATCGCCTCCCTCCAAGCTCCTGGTGATATCCTCCTTGTCACTCATCCATCACCATCCCTCCGCATCTGCCTCTAGAACTTACCTTGTCCCTTCCCTTCTCTCCCCACCATTGTATAGGGATATAAGAGCTACACTTAGACCTACCTGATTCAAGTGTAACAAAGAGCATGGATGCGATCATATCCATGCAGGATCCATGGGCCATTCTGGCACAGGTGCAGTCTCTTCTAGATGGATAGGTGGTGCCTGGACATTCCACCATCCTGGGACAAAGTCTCCTAGTGGCTCCTCTCCCCAAGTGGCCCCTTCCACTTCTCCTCCCCAAAACTGATGCATCCTGTCAAGATTCCCCCCATAGGCCATAGTGGTGATATTAGCATTGAGCCATGGTCTATCCCCTTCAGCAGAAAAAGGGGTTGCCCTTCAGAGATAGTCCACATGGTACATGATAAGGATAGTCTTCCACTTACCTACAATCATCTGTTATAGTCTTAGTAGTCCCTCTTTTTCCTATAAATATGACTGCCTTGTACAGTAGAGTTTCTTAACTAGATCTATGTTTAATCTACATGGTATTTGGTTCAATCACTATTCTCTAAGTGGGGAATGTTATGATTTCTTTTCTCCTTTACAAATAACCTTTATATCAACTCTAGCCTTTCGTTTCCTCTTGGATAATCCCATTTGGGATAAGTCCAATTCGCTTTCAGGCTGAGTCATATCCTCTTATTTATGCTTATTTATTGATATGTAGTAATCAGCCTGATTACTTGTTTGCCATTTGTCATCATGAGTTATTCTCTCTTCTTCTAACTTATCGATTATTCTCTAACGTTCTATCACATTCTATATGACTCATCTATGGACAGCCTCGTTCCTATTTAAGGCAGTATTCCCACACTGCCTCTCAGTCCCCTCCACTATATAAGTCTATCTACTTGCTGCCATATACTCTAGTCTAGTTCTTCCTTATACATTCATATCTTCTGTGACTGTCCCCTTGTCAGACTCCTGAGTGTTCTCTTCCACTCAGTCTCCCTGACCCTAGTCTTCATCCTACTCTGAGTGGATGCTTCCTTTTTGAACTCTTCGCGTATTCACTAGATGATACTCCACCCCAAATCCTTGACTCCAAGGGCTACGTTTGGACTTACCCAGTTCAAGCATAATAGGGAATATGATAAGACTTATCTAAACCATTCCAGACTTCTATCAGTCTCCTGTCTACTATTGAGTGACAGCTAGAACTTAGGCAATATCTTTGTGTCTTGGATCTATACCTGTAGATCACATTACAGTAAGCCTGTCAATAGTAGAGTTTAGTAGAATATGATAGGTTCACAGTGCTAACTGATTCTGAGAAACTACATAATTGGTTATATGGAAATCAGGTCAGACCTATTATGATCCTCATTTTCCTTATCTTTTTCTCCTTATTTTTCTGATCATTTTCATATTAAACTTATCTTATCTTTTGGACTTAGAAACTTTTTGCATTCATAGGAACTAGTTTACCTTTATTTTATTCGGGTAAACCCAACTACCTCATGCCTTCCCCTCTTCTCTTTCAGACTTCTTATCCATAAGGAGATAGAAACACATGCTTTCCTCACTCTTTTAATTTCTGTTTCTTTTATGTTTCAGAAACATGCTTCTTTAATCTCTGCATGCTTCTCTTCCATTCCATGGCAGTGCCATGCTTCTCATGACTCAGGCTGACTCTTATCACATAGCCTTTATAATATGATTCTATTTCTCTTTTATTCTATTGGCTGCCTCACTTGGCTATGCATATTGCCTTCTATATGTAATTCAGGACCATACCCTATTGGTTCTGCATTTGGTAGGGACCAAACATGTACATACAGTAGAGTAGTATATAAAGGCCCAGGAGCACTAGACTGGATCCCCAGTTTAGTGGTCTTGGAGATTTCCCTCTCTAAAGACCTTCTCCTCTAAAGCAAGAAGATCACTACTAAGTTATTGTAGTGAAGACTAGCATCTGGAACTCTAGTGCTTGAGGCATTAGGTTTTGAGGTGTTTCAAGACCTAAGGAAGGCTGGGGCTCAGATCTGGTCACAGATGAAGAGGTATCACTTGAGTCACCACATTTACTAGATTTACTCTCAGTCAAAACTCTGGGGGCATCACAGAGGATTCCAGCAGTATCCCAGAGGCATATGCAGGTTGCTCAAAGTCAGCCTGACTGGGATTTTTAATTATTAACATTTATTTACTATAGTATCTGTTATGTATCATGTGGAGTACCTGAGGAGGCCCACCCCTTTTCCTTCAGAAAGGGATAGACCCTGGCTTAATGCCAACATCACAATGGTGGCATACAGAGAAAACCAAGAAGAGAGGCATCAGTTCTGGGGAGGAGAGCCAGAGGGAGCTATCTGGGGAGAGGAACCCCTAGGTGATTTTGTCCCAGGATGGTGGAATGTCCAAGCACCACCACTTCACTTGGAGGATACCACACCTGCATTGGAGTGGCTCACAGATCCCACATGGATATGACACATCCATGCCCTATAGCTGTATGAACTTTATTTCTTATCTATCGGACTCATTTCCATTTGATTGCATTCTACACTGATATGATCTTCCATTCCTCCATCCATGCTTATCTGTAGTAACTGATACGGAACGCAGGATGTGAAGTCCGAGCCGCTTGGCTACGATATGATCGATGTATCCGAGACGGGGGCAGCGGCAGATGAATCCGGAAAGAATGTTGGCTCTGGTGCGGGTGCCTAGCGTGTAGACGATGTAGCGGTGATTGAGACAACGTCTCAGGAGAACTCTCTCGATAAACGAAGAACCCTCTTCGCTTAAAGGTGCAGCTGACTCCACGTTGGATTGCGTAGAATCTAACTAGCGAAACTCTAAGTTACATGGGCGCTATTTATACGTAAAGGGAATAGGATGAGAAACTATTCCCTCCTGGAGGTTTCGGAAGACTACCTGCTATAATAGAAGCAGGGAATGGAAGAGCGTCCGTAAAGGGGAGATCTCATCTCAGATGAGATCTAGAGACAACGACCGTAATTGACGGCATGCACTGCCTACGAAAAAGGGGAAGGGCAGTGCATGGGAATCCTCCCACGGGTGTGAGAGAATTACCTAAAGGATCTAAAAGGGATATACGAGATCTATCAGGAAAAAGGGGGGTAATACCTGAACCGGCGGATGCTGTGTGGAGCGGGAAGGGTGGTTAGGTAACTGACAGTAACTGTGGAATAGATCGAGTATATCCGAGAAAGGATTATAGAAAATAAATAAAAGATAAGGAGAAAAGAACCCCTATTCAGAGTTGAAGGGGAACATGTTCTCCCGTCACCTTACGTATTCGTACAACTCCTGGGCGTCCCAGGTAAACCACTCCTCGTCCCCAGGGGGGACGTTCTCCTGGTTGTCCGGCAGCGGGGGTGAGGCTGACCAGACGTCTAAAGAATCTCCCCAAGCTAAGGAGCTTGAGAAGCTGTCCTGCAAATCCACGAAATGTCCTGAAGAAAAAGAAAAAGACGGCGCATCTAGCGCCTCAGGATACGGAGTGGGGGAGCGCCTCCATCGTTCCGTAACAGTAACCTTTCACCCATAGACAGTCCCCCCCCTTACCCATGACCACCTATTATGGTTATGGTAGTTCCCCTTTCCCCTATAAATACGGCTGCCTTGTACAGTAGTTTCCCTAACTAGATCTATGTTTAATCTATGTGATATTTGGTTCAACTGCTATCCCTAAGTGAGGGCCACAGCAAGACTTACCAAAACCCTCCTGGACTTCTATTAGTCTCCTGTCTACTGCCAAGTGACAGCTGAACACCAGACAAGTCTTTGTGTCTTGGATCTATACCTGTAGATCACATCACAGTATCTGTTACGGAACGATGGAGGCGCTCCCCTACTCCGTATCCCAAGGCGCTAGACGCGCCGTCTTTTTCTTTTTCTTCAGGACATTTCACGGACTTGCAGGACGACTTCACAAGTTCTCTAGCTTAGGGAGAGTCTTTAGACGTCTGGTCAGCCTCACCCCCGCTACCTGACAATCAGGAGAATGTCCCACCCGGGGACGAGGAGTGGTTCACCTGGGACGCCCAGGAGCTGTACGAGTATGTAAGGAGGCGTGAGAACCTCTTCCCTTTCAACTCTGAATAGGAGTTCTTTTATTTATTTTCATTGATCCTTTTTGGATGATACTCGATCTATTCCACAGTTATCTTCAGTTACCTAACCACCCTTCCCGCTCCACACAGCATCCGCCGGTCTAGGTATTACCCTTCTCTTTTCCCGATAGATCTCGTATATCCTTTCTAGATCCTTTAGGTGATTCTCTCACACTCGTGAGAGGATTCCCATGCACTGCCCTTCCCCTTTTCCATAGGCAGTGCATGCCGTCAATTACGGTAGTTCTATTTCCATTTCGTTTCTCCCTTTAGGACGCTCTTCCATTCCCTGCTTCTATTATAGCAGGTAGTCTTCCGAAACCCCCCTGGGGAATAGTTTCCCATCCTATTCCCCTTTCGTATAAATAGCGCCCATGTAACTTAGAGTTTCGCTAGTTAGATTCTATGCAATCCAACGTGGAGTCAGCTGCACCTTTAAGCAAAGAAGGTTCTTCGTTTATCGAGAGAGTTCTACTGAGGCATTGCCTCAATCACCGCTACATCGTCTATACGCTAGGCACCCGCGCCAGAGCCAACATTCTTACCGGATTCATCCGTCGCTGCCCTCGCCTC
>JBBPJU010001526.1:0-11432 GCA_038088875.1 Austroboletus festivus | reverse complement strand
TATATATAAAAGGAAAGTGGCACCATTTGTGGTAGCCAATCATAATGGTTTTTTAATAGAACCTATGCACACCAGTGCAAGGCAATGCATATACCCTATACCCATCTAGAGTCAAGGTGAGTTATAGATAAGGCAGATCATATCCACCAATAGGGTTAGATTCTGAATATGAAATATAAAAGGAAATTAAAGCATACTGTACTCCTGCAGGTATAGAATAGAAGTTCAGAAGGAGAAGCCTGCAGAGATTAAATACATGAGATTCAAGCATGTTCAACATGTGTCTTCAATGAGGTGAGAAGTAATGAATGCTTCTGTGAAATGGATGTGGCAGCATGCTGCACATATGAGGCATAGACATGCATTTGCTGCATGTTCAGGGTTCAGAGGAGATCTATTGGAGATCCTCTGGTACTTAGGTTTC
Organism: Austroboletus festivus; assembly: GCA_038088875.1. NCBI lineage: Eukaryota > Fungi > Basidiomycota > Agaricomycetes > Boletales > Boletaceae > Austroboletus > Austroboletus festivus. The sequence continues at coordinate 11,008 of JBBPJU010001526.1, read as the reverse complement.
TATAAATAGTAAGTACTTCCCACGAATGCGGAAAAGCACTAAGTTCAATAGTACAGTATAAGGATTGACTAGCAATCCGTCTAGTGTTCTAGTAGTAGGCATCAAGCCTTAAATGCTTTCAATAGATATCGTGCAAATCACATGATAGAGCATGTGACTGGTGTCATGATGTCATAAGCATGTGATCTTGAAGTCACGTGACTGTCATAAGGTCGAAATAAAAATTGAATAAAATAGAGTCATAACACAGGCCTTATGATCACCATATCAATTTGAATGACTCTTTTACTCTGAAATGAGCAAAAAACTACCCCCTTAACCCTACCGAAAGTGAAGCATGTAGAAAGTTCTTGAACGAACAACTAGCTGCTGGGAAAATAAAGCCATCTCAATCCCCTCAAGCCTCCCCTTTCTTTTTTATAGATAAGAAAGACAGTAAACTCAGACCATGCCAAGATTACTGATATCTCAATTTCCATACTGTGAAGAATGCCTACCCTCTGCCACTCATATCGGACTTGGTAGACAAAGTAAAAGGATCAAAAGTGTTTACCAAGATGAATGTACAATGGAGCTATAATAATGTCCTCATCAGACCTGAGGACAGATGGAAAGCTGCTTTCATCACCTCATTTAGACTGTTCAAACCAACAGTCATGTTCTTTGGACTATGCAATTCCCCAGCCACCTTCCAAGCACTGATGGATGACATTTTCACAGATTACATTGCAGAAGGGTGGCTGATCATCTATATGGATGATCTTTTGATCCACTCTCCTTCTCAGGAACTATATGATGAACAAACTCAAAAAGTCCTATAATGGATGATGGAACATGAACTATATCTCAAACTTGAAAAGTGCATGTTTGATGCTTCCAAAGGTGACTATCTAGGGAGGATCATATCTGAAGATGAACTATCCATGGATCCTACTAAACTCAAGGCCATAGAAGGATGGCTTCCACCAACCACCATCAAAGAAACCAGATCCTTTTTAGAATTCTGTAACTTTTACAGAAAGTTTATTCTGGGATTCTCTGACATCTGTTGCCCCCTGGTAGCCCTCACTACAAAAAATCAACCTTGGCAATGGACTGCCAAAGAAAATAAAGCCTTTCTCACCTTAAAAAAACATTTCCTGAGTTGTCCAGTATTATCTATTCCAGACCCAAAGAAACCATTCTATGTCATGACAGATGCTTCACTTGGAGCCACAGGGGGGATTCTTATGTAAAAGGATGGAAATGGCAACCTATACCCTTGTGCATATCAATCATCCACACTATCTCCAGCAGAAAGAAACTATGACATCTATGATAAGGAATTATTGGGGGTAATTCATGCTTTAGAAGACTAGCAACACTATCTCAGAGGAACAGAAAATCAAATAACAATCCTAACAGATCACAAAAATCTATTATATTTTAAAAAACCAAGATGACTCACCCAACGACATGCCAGATGGCAGTTATTCCTTCAAGACTATGATCTCACTTTCCATCATGTTCCTGGCAAAGATCTTACCCCTGCCAATGCTTTATCCCAAAAAGATCTATATACCTCCCATCACAAAAGATAGTGATAATCTCCTACTTCTCCCTGACAACCTCTTCATCCATCAAATAGATGTTGCTTTAGAGGAAAAAATCACTTTCTCCTCTCAATCAGATCCATTAGTCCTAAAAGCCCTACAACACTTGGAAGACAGTGTCACTCTTCCCCTTCCCTGATCCTCTCTGAAAGACTGGACTTATAAAAACAGAAAACTTTATTATCAGAACTGACTCTACATCCTGGAATCTGTCTAACACCCCCTGGTACATTCCCTTCACCACTCTACTGCCAGGGGCCATAGTGGCTAATACAAAACCATCCAAACCCTGAGCAAAGACTATTGGTGGCCCAGTCTATCCTCATTTGTCTGCAGGTTTATTGCAGGTTGCCCCACCTGTCAGGCAAACAAAGTAATCACCCATCCAGTCCTTCCACCCTTATCTCCCATCCCTACCATTGCAACCTGCCATTTCCAACATGTTTCTGTCAGCCTGATCACCAACCTACTCCAGAGTAATGGCTTTAATAGCATAATGGTCATGGTCGACCATGGCCATACTGTCATGCATCATGTGGACTACCTGCGGAGGGCGACCTCTTTTCCTTCAGATGGGGACTGACTCTGGCTTAACGCCAACATAGCAACAATCGTGTACAGAGGAAACCCTGATGGACAACATCAGTTATAGGAAGGAGAAGCTGAGGGAGCAACTTGGGGAGAGGAACTGCTAGGGGACTTTGTCCCAGGATAGTGGAATGTCCAAGCTCCACCACTCCAACTTGAAGAGACCGCCCCACCCCCTGAGTGGCCAACAGATGAGGCATGGATGTGATTACATCCATGATGACCTGAGGTTACAGTATGAACTTTCTTTCTTATCTATGGACTCTATTTCCTTTTGATTGCACCCTTACACTGGTGCGATCCCACTTCCCCCCCACCTATGCTTATCATTTGTAACCCTTTACCCTATGGACAGTTCTCCCATCTACCTACAACTGCCTCTTATGGTCATAGTTGTTTCCACCCCCTATAAATAGAACTGCCCATGTACAGTAACAAACCAACTAGATCTATGTTTAATCTATGTGGTATTTGGTTCAATCTGCTATCCCTAAGTGAGGGCCACAGTCTCAAGACTTACCAAAACCATTCTGGACTTCTATCAGTCTCCTGTCTACTGAGAGTGACAGCTGAACACCTGAGATCCTTGTACCTTTGATCTATACCTGTAGATTGTGTCATAAAAGATCTAGTTGAACCTCATTCACTCCTTGTTCTACCAAGAAGAGTCTAGTGGGCCCAAATCCCCACTAGGGAAGATCCGACAACATTTTCTCTGCCACTGATCTCCCATCCGAGGGAGAAGACCATCACCACGAACAACCCAAACAGACCAGTATCCCCTATCCACCTAGAAGACTTCAAATTGGAGGAAGCTCTACTACTCCTAGCCATCATCACAACCCCCAACCCCATTCAACCTGAACCTATTGTCGCCCTTCTCAGAGCCTACCTGCACCTCCAGCTCTTAATACCAAAACTGTTGCTGCCGACAGGACACCAACTCCTGTCTCACCTAATACAGCTACATTTCAACCAGTAGAAGAAGATTTCACTCTGGATATTGATCCACCCCCACCACCTAGGAGGGAGAGGACTAAGATGAGTGAAAAACGAGCTGGATTGACAACAGACTTCTCTGGAGAAGGAGAAGATGCAACATGGTGGATCATGACCATGAGCAACTATTTTTCCATGAATGACAACATCTACACCTATGATCAGGACAAGATCAACACTGCCCTAAACAAGATGAGCAAAGGAAGAGGGAAAACGTTCTCAGAAGCATACTACAATCAGCAAGAAGATGGAGTAATCAAAGATACTATGAGTTGGAAAACCTTCAAGGAAAAGTTCCTCGAAGCCTTCTCATCTAAGGAGGTCCACCTGGACCACAGAAGGAAGTTAGCTGCTCTAAAACAAAAGGACAAAGACTCCTTTCCCACCATGAAAGGACTACAGGGGTATATGCAGGACTTCCAGTTATATGCTGGGAAAGCAAAGATGACAGATGATGCTTCCCTGACGGAATGGTTCATCAGGGGCCTGAACCCTATCATCGTGGAAAAAGTTATAGGAACCAAGGAGCTGAAAACCCTCAAAGAATAGATCAAATCTGCCCATAAACAAATGAGACAGATCGAGAGAGTTTGAGACCTGAAAGGGAATCGATTCAAAGCAGAAATGCATGACCCAAATTCTATGGACATAGACATCATCAAACTATCTCCATTCAATCGCACTAAACACATAAAGGAAAATCGCTGCTTTATATGCCATAAAGTAGGGTGCTCCACAAAGAACCATCCATGACCAGGAACCAATTCCCACACTAATAAGTTCCAAAAGAAGGAACAAACTAAAGAAGTCTCCATAATCCCCTCGACATCAGCAATCACCAATTACATCAAGGTTCTCGGAGACAAAGTGTCAAAGAGGAGGACGTAATCAAGATACTCATAGAAGTATATGAGAAACCCATCTACCAAGGGGAGGAAGAGGAAGAAACTGTTGCTAAAATAAGCATGGAAGAACTAAAGATTCGGGTAGAACGCACCAAGGGTTTTTAAAACAGAGAGCTCAACCAGTGTGTAACTCTTCTAAGACTTGGAATGTACAATCTATAGAATGAAAGTCAATCACTATTCCTATTCAAATACTTCCAGGAACCACTGAACTTAAAGCCCTTGTCAACAGCAGAGCAACCAATTGCCCAAAAACTACACCTCCCCCTTACCAGACTAAAAATCTGACGAATAGCAGTAAATGCTGACAGAACTTCCAACAACAGAGGTGACATAACCCATAAAACCTCTATCACCACCGCGATCAGAGGAAGAAAAGAAACAAGAGACTACCTAGTAATCAAAAGCAGAAAAACAGACATGACACTAGGAATGAGCTGGCTAGCACAACATAATCTGCATATCAACTGGGTACATTGAGAACTCAAAGGAGGAAAAAGGACCCCAGATCTGGAAGAACAAAGATACCTAATCAAGTATCTTATGACCAACCTAGCAGAGGAACCAAACAAGGAAGTACTCATCCGATGTTGCACCGATTGAGAAGAGATCCATTGACTCATCATCTCCATGGACATCACCCAAAAGGAAACCAAGGAACAAGTGAACCTACCAAAAAAGTTCCAACAGTACTAATCAGTATTTTCAGATAAAGCCACTGCCACTCTACCTCCAAAGAGAACATATGACCACCATATCAACCTCCTCCCATCCTTCTCACCTAGGAAAGCCAAGAATTACCCCCTAAATCCAGAACAATCTGACGCATGCAGAAAATTCATCGAAGAACATCTCAAAAACAGAAAAATTCAAAAGTCCAAATCATCACAAGCATCCCCTTTCTTCTTTGTTGATAAAAAGGATGGGAAACTCAGACCTTGCCAGGACTATAGGTACCTAAATGAGCATACCATCAAAAATGCCTACCCTCTGTTATGATTCATTCCTGGGACATAGCTGAGTGCTATATGAACTACTCTTTTTCTTGATTCCCTTTACTTTGGACTTACCCATCGATTCCTAGATAAGTCCTTATCTTCCATGCAGATATACTCTGTTTCTCTGACTCATCTAGCCTTTGTCATTCATGCTTACTTGATTCTTTTCATCATAGACATTCCCTTTGATCCACTTACTCACTATATATCTGTCATGGATGAGTCATTCCTTATCTCTTATCTTGGTTTAACCCTTGACCCTTCCGACTCATCCATTCCATTATTATTCCAGCTTATCTGTTTCTCCTGACTTAGCCCTTGATCCCAGATCACCTTCCATTCTTCTGGCTAAGTCAGCACTTCTTTGATGTTCCATTGTATTCTTGGACATTCTGATGACTCGTCACCAATGACTCATCATCAGTCCCCTGAACCCTGTTCCCTTTCTCGTATTACACAGCCACCTTCCCTGACTACTACTTATAGCGGCTTCCTTATACCATAGTTCCCCATCTTAGACCTCCCTTAGGGGTTCTCTACTCCCTTGACATAATTCCTTAACATCTTTCCTCCATGATTCCTTGAATACTCCCTGTATCCTCTACCTCCATGAATCTACTATTTGCCGCATATCCACGATGTCTGCTCACTGTCATTTATCAAGAACCTCTGATCCTTCAGCAATCCTCCTTGACATCCGTCTCACTGAAGCCTCTCATACTCAGATTATTGGTGATGTTCCTCTATTGCTTCTCTGTCCATTACATTGCCAATCCCTCTGTCCATTGATGACTTCCTTTCACTCTGATCTCCCTTGTCATCTGGACCTTCCTCCACCAGTGATCTGATAGTACTTCCAGTTTCCCGGTCCCATGGCGATATCTATCGCTCCTCCTTCAATCCTCTGGTGATGTCCTCTCTACCGCTCACCCATCACCATCCTCTCTCTTTATATCCGCACCTAGAACTTACCTTTGCCCTTTCCTTGCTCCATTGCTTTAACTCTCTGAATAGAGACACAAGGGCTACACTTGGACCTACCCGGTACAAGCGTAACACCCTCTACCCCTAATTGAGGATCTAATCAACAAACTAAAAGGATCTAAAATCTTCACCAAAATGGATGTACATTGAGGATACAACAACATACACATTGTACCTGAAGATCGGTGGAAAGCAGCATTCATTACCCCATTTGGACTATTTGAACCAACCATAATGTTCTTCAGACTCTGTAACTCCCCAGCCACCTTCCAAGCCCTAATGGATGATGTCTTCTTCAACTATCTAGCTGAAGGATGGTTAATCATATACATGGATGATCTCCTCATCCACTCCCTGGACCTGAAAACCCACAACGAAAGAACTAAGAAGGTTCTAGAATGAATGATGGAACACAAACTATACCTTAAACTGGAAAAGTGTTCCTTCGATACAACAAACACCGAATATCTAGGAATGGTCATCTTGGAGGAACAGGTAGAAATGGACCCAGTCAAACTAAAAGTCATTAAGGAATGGAACCCTCCTACATTGGTAAAAGGAGTACGCTCCTTTTTAGGATTTTGCAATTTCTACCAGAAATTCATCGACGGATTCTCTATCAAAGCCAGACCATTTATAGAACTAACTAAGAAGAAAAACAAGTGGCATTGAGAGAATCCCCAAGAAACTGCCTTCTAGGAATTACAAAAACAATTCCTAAAACAACCTATACTCACAATCCCTGATCCCACATGACTGTTCTATGTAATGACGGATGCATCTCTAGTAGGAACTGGTGGCATGTTAATGCAAAAAGACCTCAATGGAGACCTCCACCCATATGCCTATCGATCTAGCACTCTGTCACCAGCAGAACAAAACTATGACATCTATGACAAGGAACTTTTAGGAGTAATACATGCCCTAGAAGACTGGATACATTACCTAACTGGAACCAATCACCCAGTAACCCTCCTCACCGATTACAAAAATCTCCTTTACTTTAAGAAAGCATGAAAACTCTCCTGATGATATGCCAGATGGCAACTATTCCTACAAGAATTTGATCTAAAGTTCCACCATCTACCAGGGACTCAAATGGGCCCAGCCAATGCACTGTCCAGATTACCAAATCCAAACCTTGATAACAATAACAACCAACTCCACCTACTTCCAGATGAATTGTTCATCAACAGAATAAATCTCACGTTATGAGAAAAGATCTGCACCTCCTCCAAAAAAGACCCGCTCATGATGGATGCACTACAATGAATATATAGAGAAAACCACATCCCCGATAAAACCCACCCCTCCAATTGGACATATGAGGATGGCCAACTATATTTCTGCCACCACCTATACATTCCCCCAGAAACCAGAAAGAGCCTAGTACAATCTATCCACAACTCCACAGCAGGAGGACATGGAGGACAACATCAGACAATCCAACTCCTCTCCAGAGACTACTGGTGGCCTGGACTCTCCACATTTGTAAGAAAATACATCACTGGATGCCCAATCTGCTAGCAAAATAAAAATATAAACAACCCTATGCACCCACCAATGATCCCTATCCCCATATCTAGCCCACACCCCTTCCACACCATTTCCATGGATATGATCACTGATCTACCCCCTTCCCAGGGACATGATTCTATCTTAGTTGTGGTGGACCACAGACTTAGTCAGGGGGCAATTTTCATCCCAACTACAAAGACTGTCGATGCAGCAGAAGTTGCAACCTTATTTTTCGAAAAGATCTTTCCCTGATTCAGATTACATTCCAAAGTAATCTCCAACAGAGGTCCCCAGTTCGCGTCTGCTTTCACAAAAGAACTCGCCAGACTCCTCGATTACAATGTAGCCATATCCACAGCCTATCACCCACAAACCAATGGAGAGACAGAAAGAGTAAACCAGGAATTGGAAACCTACCTCAGAATATTCTGTCAGGGATAACAGGACAGATGGAGCGAACTACTTCCTATGGCAGAATTCAACCACAACTCCTCAGTACACTCCGCAACCAAACAAACCCCATTTCACATAATGATGGGATATAAACCATGAACATACCCACCCATAGGCAAAACTTCTAATCCGGTCCTGGAAGGACAACTGAAGTTGCTTATAGGAGCCAGGGATGAAGCACTAGCAGCAATCACCAATGCCCATCAATTCTCTCAGACATTCCCTAAATTTAAACCCTGGAAACAAGGTGATAAAGTCTGGCTATCCAATAAAAACCTAAAAACCCCCTATGTATCTGTCAAAGAAATTAGGTCCAAAAAGGGAAGGACCCTTTCCCATTTTGAAAGTACTGTCACCTGTGACATACCAATTGGATTTACCACTGAAATGGAAAATCCATAATGTCTTCCACACCTTTCTTCTTTCCACATTTGTCCAAAATGACGAATATGGGATCACCGGAACTCCGCCCACCCCTGAGATCATAGGTGACAAAGAAGAATATGAAATAGAACAGATCATCAATCATAAAGGATACCCAGGACGTAGGTCCTACCTAGTTAAATGAAAAGAATACAGCATGGCTGAAAACACTTGGGAACCCAAGAACAACTTCACCCATGCAGACAAAATCCTAGAAACATATAAAAAGCAACACAAGTTGTTATGACCAAACAATCCACAGTTTGCTGCGATTTTTACAAGTTCTCCCTGAAAACAACCAACCCCACCAAATACACACACCGCTTCTCTCATATCTCTATATTCGAATCAGGAAGAATCAAACACTATACCTGGGAACATATTGAAACCCACACCTGTTATTGTAAAGTTAACAACTGCCCCAATCACTATTAAGCCCACCATTCCACTCCTTCTCATAAACCATTCCCTTCCTCTTATCTTACCGCATGGTCAGCCATTACTACCCATAATAATCACCCTCCAATTCGTCATTCAGATTGGATTTGATCTCTACACCAATGATATCAATCTCACCTCTCACGCCACCATTTTCATCCACATTCATGTCCCTTATCCTCACCCTGGTCAAGGATGTATTCAATCTACAGATCCTCCCACCCTTTTATAGGAGAATCACTTACACTGCCATTCTAAATGACCCCCAAGGACTGGCCTTATTAGAAGCCAACCTTGAACTGCAAAAATTATCCTCCATCATCCTCCTCATAGAAACCTATTGAAGCTATGTCTCCACAAGGCTCCTCGTCGAAGAGAACAGAGTGGAGAACATTAGTGAGGTGATCGCAGAAAATCTCCGTATGGCAGGCAGCCAGACCCTTGATGTGCTCCACTTCTGCAGACTGGGATACTTTATCAAGAGACTCCCCACCTCCACCTTCTTCAGAAGACTTTATCCCGTGTTCCTCCAACTCCCCAGAATTATGAGACAGCAAGAATTTATCGATCTTGAACTTGCAAGACAGTTCGCCTTTCTTAATGGGAGCAGTTTCCTGTTTGAGACTGAGATAATTAGACGGACTACCGGAGAATCGCGAGATAGTGAGGAGCGAGAGAATCTTCTTCCCATCCCGATTCGTATCGCCCAACCTCTTACAGAAGTTAAGGTCCCTGAAGTTGCGGAAAGATCCAAAGGGGAAGTCGATGAAGTGCCCCCACGCCAACTCATTCCCCCAACCACTCCATCTCTCAACCCAATACTCAGACACCCTCAGCAACCTAAGTGAGCTCTCAACACCTGAATCACCCTCAATCGAAATGTCTCCCCAACCTTACCCACGCTTGTCAGAATCTATCAATGCTATCAATGTGGAAGTCCCACCCATCTCCATCCCTCCTGTCCCAACTACACCTGCCCCTACTGCAGACAGGATGCCCCAGGACACCCCCAGCATCTTTGCCCCAGTCACAATGAGGATCAATCTCTCTAGAGCGATGATGGACTGGGATGAAGTCGATGAGGTCCATCGACCTTATCAACGGGGTAATGTCACGCATCATGTGGACTACCCACAGAGGGCAACCCCTTTTACTTCAGATGGGGACTGACCCTGGCTTAATGCTAACATAGCAACGATTGCGTACAGAGAAAACCCTGATGGACAACATCAGTTCTGGGGAGGAGAAGCTGAGGGAGCAACTTGGGGAGAGGAACTGCTAGGGGACTTTGTCCCAGGATGGTGGAATGTCCAAGCTCCACCACTCCAACTTGAGGAGACTACCCCACCCCCTGAGTGGCCCACTGATGAGGCATGGATGTGATCACATCCATGATGACCTGAGGTTATGATATGAACTTTCTTTCTTATCTATGGACTCTATTTCCTTTTGATTGCACCCTTATACTGGTGCAATCCCACTTCCCCCCCACCTATGCTTATCATTTGTAACCCTTTACCCTATGGAGAGTTCCCCCATCTACCTATGACCACCTCTTATGGTCATAGTTGTTTCCACCCCCTATAAATAGAACTGCCCATGTACAGTAACAAACCAACTAGATCTATATTTAATCTACATGGTATTTGGTTCAATCTGCTATCCCTAAGTGAGGGCCGCAGTCTCAAGACTTACCAAAACCATCCCAGACTTCTATCAGTCTCCTGTCTACTGAGAGTGACAGCTGAATGCCTGAGATCCTTGTGCCTTTGATCTATATCTGTAGATTGCATCACACATACTTGGGGGGTAATTTTCATCCCAACTAACAAAATGGTATCAGCAGAAGAGGTCACATCCCTCTTCTTCCATCATGTATTCAAATGTTTCAGACTCCATGACAAATGCATTTCTGACAGAGGCCCTCAATTCACCTTGGCATTTGCTAAAGAACTTGTCTGAAACACTCTAACAAATGAAGCAACACACAGTGTCCTCCAATGTGTTCAAGGTTCGATAAGATAAAGCTTGGGTGACAATGTACTAGTCACACCAGGGTTTCAGAGGAATGCTTAGAGGAAATCTCCAAGACTTCAGAACTGGGGAGCCA
>JBBPJU010001525.1:0-11433 GCA_038088875.1 Austroboletus festivus | reverse complement strand
TAGGTTTGGTTGTTTTGGAGGGTCCTTCTCTTTTAGGTAGTAATTTTCGGCGTTCTCCTTTTGTTTTCAGATTCTTTGTTGAGAGCCATACTAGCTCTCCTGGTTTGTATGGGTGATAATGTCCAGGTTTTGTGTGGTTGTTATAATCCTTCTGTGTGAAATCTATAGTGGCAGAGGCTTCTGACCAGGCAGTTTTCCATTGGTCTACAGAATACTGTACCGCGGATATGAATGATTTAGTTATTGAAGGAAATCCTCTGGGGGCAAAGCCAGTCATCAGTTTGAATGGGGACGTTTGGGTAGTGGAGTGGATGGCCGAGTTGTGGGCAAATTCTGCGATGGGGAGCATCGGTCCCCAATTGCTGGGATTGTTGTGGCAGTAAATGCATAGATAGGTTTCCAGTTCCTGGTTAACCCGCTTGGTTTTGCTGTCCATCTGGGGGTGGTAGGCGGTGGACAATTTTGGGTTGTAATTCAGTACTCTTGCTAATTCCTTTGCAAAAGCACTCGCAAATTGGGGTCCTCTGTCGGAGATGACCGAGTCATGTAAGCCAAACCTGGGAAATACTCTCTCTATAAATAAGTTTGCCACCCCTTCGGCCGTTATGTTTTTTGTAGTCAGGATGAAAATAGCCCCCTTCGAAAGTCTGTGGTCCACCATGACCAAAATAGCATCCCATGGGGGGCAAGGGGGAAGGTCGGTAATGAGGTCCATGGATAGGTGTTGAAACGGTCTGGTGGCGATTGTCGGAATAGGGATAACAGGGGGGCGATTAGAATGGGTCAGAACTTTGTGCTTCTGACAGACTGGGCAGCCCGCTAGGTATTTCCTAATGAACCGGGCCATACCCAGCCACCAATACGATTCCGCCATAAACTTGTAGAGGCGGAAAAACCTGGGGTGTCCCATAGTGGGAGCATTATGTATGGCATGAGTGAGAGGGGTCCGATAGGCTTCATCGACATAGAGACAGTTCTGGAACCAAAGGGAGTTATCCCATCATGCCCAATCAGCCAGGGTAGTGCGGGGTAAGGGAGGAGAGCCAGCATCTAGCTCGGCAAGCATAGTCATTACAGTGGGATCGGTAGGTGGGGCATTGATTTTTGCCGTGAGGGTGGTGTCAATACTCCAGATGAACACTTCATCATCGAGGAGTTGGATAGGGGCAGTGTCGATGTCAGCGATATCGGGGCGGGATAGCATGTTGGCTGGGGCCATTTGTCCTCCAGGGGTGTGTACCAATTTTAAATCATATTCCTGGAGGAATAGCTGCCAGTGGGCATGTCATCAGGACAAATTCCATGGTTCCTTGAAGTATGTCAAGTTCTTATGGTCCGTGAGGACTGTGACCAGATGTTCCATTCCAGTAAGATAGTGTCTCCAATCTTGAAGAGCGAGGATAATAGCGAGCAATTCCCGATTGTGGATGTCGTAATTCTGTTCCGCAGGGGAGAATGTGGAGGAACGATACGCACATGGGTGTAGGTCACCATTGCCATCTTTTTGCATGAGCACTCTGCTGGCGGCAGATAGGGAGGCATCGGTCATGAGCCAGAATGGCTTTGATGGGTCCAGGTAACGGAGGACGGGGGCACGTAAAAAGTGATGTTTCAAAGTGTGGAATGTGTCATCTTCGGTGGGAGTCCATTCCCAACGCTTACCCTTTGTGGTAAGTGTTACTAATGGGCGGGTGAGTTGTGAGAAATTTGGGATAAACTTCCTGTAGAAGTTGCAAAAGCCAAGGAAGGAGCGGACTTGTTTCACTGTTTTCAGTGGTATCCAATCCTCAATTGCTTTTAGTTTGATAGGGTCCATGGAGATCTTTCCTTTCTCCAGTACTAGTCCAAGGTAGTCGACCTTGAACGCGTTAAAGGTGCATTTTTCCAGTTTTAGATATAATTCGTGTTCCGCCATTCTGGTGAGAACCTTACGAGTTCGTTGATGGTGGGTGGCTAAGTTGTCGGAGTGAATCAGGAGATCATCCATGTATATGATAAGCCACCCCTCGGCAATATAATCTGCGAAGACGTTGTCCATCAGCACTTGGAAAGTGGCCGGGGAATTACAGAGTCCGAAGAATATGACTGTTGGTTTATACAGCCTGGTCGGGGTGATAAAAGTGGCTTTCCACCTGTCCTCCCATCGTATCCTCATGTTATTGTACCCCCAATGGATGTCCATCTTGGTGAAGATGTGGGAGTTTCATACTTTGTCTATTAGGTTGGCTGTGAGGGGGAGGGGATAGGCATTCTTGACAGTCATGGAGTTCAGGTATCTGTAGTCCTGACAGGGTCGAAGCTTCCCGTCCTTCTTTTTGACAAAGAAGAAGGGAGAGGCTTGCGGGGAGTTGGACTTTACTATCTTCCCGTTCTTCATATGTTCGTCAATGAAATCCTGACATGCTTTCATTTCTTCAGGGTTCAAAGAATAGTTTTTTGCTCTTCGGGGAGCGAATTCTGGTTTCAACTCGATGGCATGATTATACGTTCGTTCTGGAGGAAGTGAGGTCACAGCCTTCTTGGAGAACACATCCGTGAAGTCTTTGTATTGATGGGGTAGGGTTACTTTGGGTTTCACCTCCTTGGTGGAAATTTCAGTGGATATGGTGGTCTTCCGGACCAGTTCTTCGTCAAGATTTTCCCTGATGATTACTTCCTCTGAAGGGTCATTCAGGTCTTTGGCGATGTATTTGGCTAGATATCGCTGTGATACGTGGAGATCGTCATCAGTGTTGTCGTTTACTAGGAGCATTTCTCTCTTCTCCCAGTCAATGATGGGGTTTTCTTCGGCTAGCCAAGTCATTCCTAGAATGATGGGAGTCTTTTCTTCTCCCAAAACAAGTAAACTTCTTCGGGAGGTCTTCCCTCCTATGGTCATGGTGAGATGCCCTTGCTGGGTGATATCTCCTCCTTTGTTTCTAGTTCTGTCTGCATTAAGGGCGTATCGTGGTCGTTGCATCATGGTTAGGGGGATTCTCCATTTCTGCGCGTACTTAGCACTAATAAAATTTCCAGTTGCTCTACTGTCGATCAGAGCCTCAGTGTCAATGATTCCAGATGGTGTCCGAATCTGTACTGGAACAAGCATAGATTTCCATTCTTTGGACGTTATTACATCTGGTACTTTTGGGGATTTGGACATCAACCGCCATTTCCCCTTTAAAAACCCTTTACTTTAGCTATCCTTTCCATGATCTTAGTTGAAAGGACATTGATCTGCTCAGCTTCTGGTTTATCATTATCCCCTTCTCCATCTGAATCATCAGCATATTGGTCGTCTTCATAGACCTGTTGTAAGACCTTTAAAACCTCCGCTTTCGTCCCTTTCTTCTGGGAGAGTACTTTCTGGATGTACTCCAAGGTTTTGTCATACATGGTGGAAGTCAGTGGCGGCTGTTCTTCTCGTACTCCTCTCACCCTCTCCCTAGCCGGAGAGTCAGGAGTCTTGCCTGTAGACTTGCTAGATCTGGGGTGCTTGTGGTTCCTAGTGGAGCATCCCTCTCAGTGGCAGATGAAGCACAGTCCATCCCAGACGTGCTTTGCTCTTTCGACAGGGGTTAGACGTATCGCATCTATGTCCATAGCATTGGGATCTCTAGAGGTCCGCCCGGTGCTAGTTCCTTGATGGGCATTGTCACGCATCATGTGGATTACCCACGGAGAGCAACCCCCTTTCCTCACGAAGGGGATAGGCCTTGGCTAAATGGCAACATCGCCCATGCACCTTACGGAGGGAGCGAGGACGGGAGACAGATATTCTGGGGAGGACAACCAGAAGGAGCGACCTGGGGAGAGGAACCACTTGGGGAGTTCGTTCCTGGATGGTGGAACGTGCAAGCTCCGCCCTTGGGACTAGAGGAGACTGCACCTGCGCCAGAGTGGCCCATGGACCCCGCATGGATGTGACGCATCCACGCCCCACTTCCTTAGTACGATTTCCTTCCACTTTATCTCAGATCTTCTTATTGGACTATTTTCCATTATGATTGCACGTACTTACCGGTGTGATCTCTATTTCCCCCATTACCTATGACCACTTCCCCTTCTTCTACAGACAGTCCCTTCGTTACCCATGACTGCCTCTTATGGTCATGGCTGTTCCCCCTCCCCTATAAATATGACTGCCCTGTACAGTAAATCCCTAACTAGATCTACGTTTAATCTATGTGGTATTTGGTTATCTGCTATCCCTAAGTGAGGGCCACAGTCGACTTCTCAAACATCCCGGATTTCTATCAGTCTCCTGTCTACTGCCGAGTGACAGCTGAACAACCTAGGGGTCAATTGTGTCTGCGCAATCTATATCCGTAGATCGCGTCACAGGTGTACCTCCCTCCACTGAGATCTCTCATCCATTCAAGCTGTCTGACTTGCTTCTGAGCACTCTTGACCCATCCTTTCAGGGTATCTGGCTTGTTGATTCTGATGATGTCTCTGGTGAGATCATTGTTTAACCCTCTGACGAACCATTTGCAGAGGGCTCCTTTGTCCTTGACTCCGGACTTGGTAGCAAGCAGCTGGAAATCCTGGATGTATTTCTGGGTGTTTTTTGCGGTAGATCCTCCCCAATCCTGTTTTATGTTGGCTATCTTTCTCCTCGCATCAGCCTTCTCCTCCTTGGATACGAATGAAGCAATAAATTCTTTAATGAATTTATCCCAAGTTTTCTCTTCCTCCTTCTTTCCCCTGGCAGCTGTGTAATAGGCTTCAGCGTAAACTCTCCCTCTTCCCTTCGACATTTTGTTTAAAGTGGTGATCACCCTGCTAGCATCCATATTGTAGATATGGGCGTTTAATTCCAGGTATCCGGCCATTGCCATGATCCACCATTGGACATCCTCATTGTTTCCTGAGAAATCATCAGGCAGGGCCGCCTTGATTTCGGGTTGTTTCTGATTGGGCATAGTGGGGATTCCTAACAGCGAGGGGTCATCGACTGTTCCAAGGAGTTTTCCCTGGGTGAGGGTGGTGGACTGGATCTGTTCAATGGTTCATTCCATAGATTCGATGTGGGCACGGATAATCGGGTCTGCGATTCTCTTTGGTTTGGCAGGTTGTCCCGAGAAGTATTCTGGGATCTGGTGGGCAGGGGTGGGATGGGGAGCTGGGTGTACAATTCCCTGGGGTGACAAGCTTCCTTGTTGAAATTCCGGAGGGAGTACTGGTAGGTCCAATTGCGAAGGTGGGGGAGCGTGGCTGGTGTGCTCAGCTGGGAGAGGAGGTAGTGTAAATGAGGGTGAACTTCTAGTAATTTCCATAGTATCCTGTGGGGGACAGGGATAGGGGAGAGGAGAAGTTTCAGGAGTCGATATACTCCAGGGGATTCGAAGTGACGCTGGGACAGGGGTCCTTCGAATAGACTCTGAGGTGGGGGAGGGAGGCTGGGGTTCGTCGGCTGATCCAGGTTGGTGCACAATCTTGGTAGTAAGGTTTCCACTGATAAAACAGGGGAGCGCGAAGAAGAGTTAGAATCTTTTGATATGGAACACAGGACGTGGAGTCCGAGATTCCGAGCAATGATCTAATCTACTCTTGCCGGAAGGCGGGGACTGTATCGAATGCACATAGCAATGAAGGCTTCCCAGGCGGCGGCGAATTCATGAACAAGGATAAGGCACAGGGCTAGTACCTGTTGCACAAGGACTCTCTCGAGAAACGGTAAACCGTCCACTGTTTCAAGGTACAGCAGATTCCACGTAAGGTTGCATAGATTCTAACTGGGGACATTATAGAGTTACATGGGTGCTATTTATATGTAAATGGGAATAGATGGGAATCTACCCCCTTCTGGGGAATGGGGAACTACTTGCCAAAGTAAGTGGCAAGGAAAAGGAAGCATCCTCTGAAGAAGGGAAAGGAAATAATGTAACTTACAGCTTGCACAGCCTGTGAATGGAAGAGAAGTTGGCTGTGCATGGGAACTCTCTCATGATCATGAGAAGCTCCAAAAGAAGATGTCCAGAAAGGATATATGAGATCTGTATGGGGAGAAGAACATAATACCTAAACCAGCGAATGCAGTGTGGAGCAGGAAGGGTGGTTAGGTAACTGACACATCTGGGAAACAGAACTAATATATCCTTAAAGAGAGTCATCAGAAGAAAAGGGGAAAAGATCTCTCCTATACTTGAGGTAGGCCTCCATCTCTAATTGGTCCCATTGGAACCATTGTTCCTGGCCTGGTGGAACGTTCTCCTGGTTAGCGGGTAGGGGAGGTGATGCTGACCAGATGTCCAGGGATTCTCCCCAGGCAAGAGGAGAGGAGAAGTCGTCATCCTCTGGCATAGGTTCATTCAAGAAAGAGGAAGAAGAAGGAAAAATTGAAGGGTGGTCCAGTGCCTCGGGATAAGGAGTAGGTGAGCGTCGCCACCGTTCCGTAACACAAACATCTCCTGTCATGTTTGACTCCACAATCAGGTTGTACATGTCAATAAGAGAATCTTCTGACTGAGGACTAGGGGAATGAGGACAAGGAGGGGATTTTCTAGGACAACCATGTTCCATAGTTTAGCAAGGGAATGGAATATCTGGTGGGGGTGGAATAGGAAGGACAAAATGAGTGGTGGCACAATGGGAAGCTGATGATGTAGATGATGATGAGGATGATTGGAAGGGAGTATGATAATGTAAAGGGCATTGCTGTTGAGTATGACCAGGGTGCCATTGAAGACAATGTGCACATTGATGGAACATACAGTCAATTCAGATATGATCTACATAGATGATGACAGGAGAAGCATGCTTTATGATAACAGGGATGATGAGGGGAGAGCAGAAGAGAGCCTTCTTCTCCAGACCACCATCCTTCAGTAAGGCTTGTTCCTGGGGGTCAAGAGGAGAGAATGAGGCAGAAGGTGTGGTGGTTGCCCAATAGGTGGCAGATCATCCTCCTTTCTCTTTGGTGACTTTGTCAACTCATTCTAGTAAGTGGATCATATCCAACTGATGCATGTTATGATTCATTATAGGAGTATACTTTTCTTTGCTATTTCACTTGTATAAGTTACTGTTGACCAAGTCTTTCAGTTCTGCTCTGATAATCCTACTTAGGATAAATCTGATTCTCTTTTAGACTTGATCATACCACTTATTCATTTGTATTTAGTCATTAGCCCTATTATCGGTGATATGGAACACAAGATGTGGAGCCCAAGTCTCTTGGCGACTATGGAGTTGAGAGGTCTGAGGTTAGGGGCATAGCGTATGCACGTGGCAAGAATGTTCTCCCAGGCACAGGTAGCAAGATGGAAGACGATGAAGCGATGGTTAAGGCAGTGCCTTAATAGAACTCTCTTGATAAAGGGGCGACTGTCCACCTTTAAAGGTACAGCTAAACTCCACGTAGAATTGCATAGAATCTAACTGGGGAAACTATAGAGTTACATGGGCGCTATTTATATGTAATCGGGGATAGATGGGAATCTATATCCGTCTGGGGTTTCGGAAGACTACTTGCCAAAAGAGCAGCAAGGAATGGAAAGCGTCCTGGAAGGGAGAATCTCATCTAAGATGAGATTGTGTCATAAATACCGTAATTGACGGCATGCATAGCCTATAGAGTGAAAGAGGAAAGGCTATGCATGGGAGTTCTCTCATGGGTGTGGGAAGACTCCTAAAGGATCAAGAAAGGAGATATGAGATCTATCGGAAATAAGGGAGGTAATACCTAATCCGGCGGATGCCGTGTGGAGCGGGTATGGGTGGAAAAGGTAACTGAACGTAACTGTGGAATAGATCGAATATCTCCAAAGAAGATCAGTGAAAATAAATAAAAGAATTATTTGAACCAAAAGGGAAACATAGACTCACATCTTCATACATAATCGTACAACTCCTGGGCATCCCAAGTGAACCACTCCTCATTCCCTGGGGGAACATTCTCTTGATTGTCTAGTAGTGGAGGGGATGCGCTCCACTGTTCTAAAGAATCTCCCCAAGCAAGCGAGCTTGAGAAGTCCGTCTCCATCTCGGCGAAATGTCCTGAAGAAAAAGAAAAAGATGGCACATCTAGTACCTCTGGGTATGGTGTAGGGGGTCGCCTCCATCGTTCCGTAATAATTGGCCCATTGACATTATATGTTTTAGTCATTGATGAGTCATTTCCCCTTATCTTCTGACTCATTGATCTTCTTTGATGTTTTATAACATTCCTATGACTCATTATGGACAGCCTTGTTTCCATTCAAGGCAGTATCTCATGCACTGCCTCTCATTCCCAATCACTATATAAACCTGTCTTTCTGCTGCCATATACCCTAGTCTAGTTCTACCTTGCAATCACCTATCCAGTGTTTGCTCCTTACTGTCAGACTCCCTTGAGTTCTCTTTCTCAAGGTCTCATTTGACAACTAGTCCTCATTCTACTATTGAGTGGACACTACCTGCTTTATCTTGACAGCAAGAGTGCTCCTAGATGGCACTCTCCCCAACTTGAATCTCAGAACTTTGCTTATGCAAGGTCTATGCTTGAACCTACCTGATCCAAGTATAACACTTCCCCCATAGTCCTCCAAGGAGAACCAGACAAATTGAAAGATTGGATCAATAAGTTTTACACCAGGATGAGACAAATCAAACAAGAATAAGATCTCAGAGGAAACCATCTCTTCTACTCTGGAGAAGGAAATAGAGAAAGGAGTAAAGACCTGAATGCCATGAATATAGACATTATCAGACTTACTCTAGTCAAAAAAGCTAAATATATCAGAGAAAATAGGTATTTCATACGCCATGTGATCAGCTGTTCAACTAGGAAACACCCCAGAGATCACCCTCAAGGACAGCCCCAGGGCCAAGAATATAGCTGAGGAACACAAGTGAAACCTCAGAAAAAAGTCTGAGAGGTTAAAGAAGAAAAAGAAGAAATAGTTGCCAAGGTAAAAGTCCAATCCACATTCTCCCCAGAAATGATTGCTCATATTGCCAAAGTAAAGGGTTTTTAAGAAGGGGATGTGCAATCATGTCACAACTCCCTAGACTTCCATTTGTACTTGTATCCAGAGATCCCGATGCAATCCAAATCCCAATTCTCATACACAACTTAGATGGAAGAACCACAATCAAAACCAGAGCACTAGTAGACTGTGGAGCAATCAACTGCTTCATAGATCTTTCCTTTGCAAAAAGATATGGACTATCCTTGGAATGACTCAGACAATCATGAAATGCTATAAATGCCAATGGAATAAAAAACACCAAAGGAGAAATATACTACAAAACAATAGTGGAATTAGAAATAACCAAAAGAAAAAAGAAAAGAACCTTCATAATTATAGGGTGTGGAAAAACCAACCTCATCCTTGGAATGACTTGGTTGAAAACTGTGAATCCTGATATCAACTGAGCAACCAGAGAACTATCCATACCAGAATGGACTCTAGTAAAAAAGAAAGACATGGAACCATAGAGGTATCTAGTAAAGTATCTCTTCTGTGACTTATCCCACCCAACCAAGAAAGTTGTAATACAATATTGTGGAGATGAAGAAGACTTCAAAGAAATTAGGAAAACCACCATATCTATAGAATTAGCCATAAATAAAGAAATAAAAGAAATAAAACTACCAGAAAAGTTGCATAAATTCACCAAAGTATTCTCCAAAGAAGCCACTCATTCAGTTCTCCTGTCCTGACCATATGATCATAGGATCAATCTCAATGACTCCTTTACTCCAAAGAGAGCAAAAAACTAACCCCTAAATCCCACAGAAAGCAAAGCATGTAGGAAATTTCTAGATGAACAACTATATAGCTGCTGGAAAAATCAAACCATCAAAATCCCCACAAGCATTCCCTTTCTTTTTCATAGACAAGAAAGACAGCAAACTCAGACCCTGCCAAGATTATCAATATCTCAACTCCCATACCATAAAGAATGCCTACCACCTACCACTGATATCTGACCTGGTAGATAAAGTAAAAGGATTCAAGATATTCACCAAAATGGATGTACAATGGGGATATAATAATATTCTCATCAGACCTGAGGATCACTGGAAAGCTGCCTTTATCACCCCATTTGGACTGTTTAAACCAACAGTCATGTCTTTTGGATTATGCAATTCCCCAGCTACCTTCCAAGCACTGATGGATGACATCTTTGCCAACTACATTGCATAAGGATGGTTGATCATCTATATGGATGATCTGTTAATCTATTCTCCCTCCCAAGAATTGCAGGATGAACAAACTCAAAAAGTATTACAACAGATGATGGAACATGAAGTATACCTCAAGCTGGAAAAGTGTACTTTTGACACATCAAAAGTGGACTATCTAGGGATGATAATCTTGAAAGATGAACTGTCTATGGACTCCACCAAAATAAAGGCCATAGAAGGGTGGCTTCCCTTGACCACTGTTATGCTGGATAAGTGTAACACCTAGTCTGATCCTTTATCGCAGTGCGCACTCAATAGTAGCATGAAGACTAGTAGAGTTCCAATGGATAAGATCACTGCAGTGACTCTTTCACACTGAGGAAACTAGACACCACACTTGTGATTGTGTAGATCTAGCTGAGGCTACAAGTACAAAAGGCTACTGTATTTATAGTAATGTCCTATGGGTGCAAACCTGCTACCACACTAGGCACTTCTGGATATAGGAAGAGGCACTATTAGATTAAGATCCATAAGTGCTACACCTCATATGAGGCAAGGAGATGAGGTAGTCTGAGAATAAGGTAAATGAAAAGGGGCTGGTGATGCCTGACATACTGGATAAGAGAGATGGAAGATAAGAACATGAGGCCTCCATGAGGAGAGCCAGAATACTAGTACATCAAGAGGAGGTCATTGATGGAAGATCTAAAAGAGATCAATAACCTAAAATGTCCCCAATACTAAGGTGGAAATAGGAACTTAGCTTTTGGGTATCAAGAAGGGAAAATAAGGGGTTTATCATATAACTTTCCACCCACTACTCCATCCACTCATTAGCCATAGGCCAGGCCAGTTCTTTCTCAAGTGGAGGATCAAGTTCATTGATGTTGTATCCATTCCCCATCTAAAGTCAGCATGTTGTACAATAATAGTCCTTTCTATGACCCAAGTAATATCTGTCAGAGATCATAACAACCACTATGAAAGAAACCAGATTCTTTCTAGGATTCTGCAATTTCTATCAAAAATTCATCTCAGAATTTTTAGATATATGTCAATCTCTGGTTACTCTCATCATAAAGAATCAACCCTAGCAATGGACCAACAAAGAAAATGACTTATTTCTTACCCTAAAGAAACACTTCCTCAATCAACCAGTCCTTTCCATCCCAGATCCAAAGAAACCCTTTTATATCATGACTGATGCCTCCATCAGGGCCACTGAAGGAATCCTCATGCAAAAAGATGGAAATGGGGATCTTCACCCATGTGCCTACTGATCTTTTATCTCCAGCAGAAAGAAACTATAACATCTATGATAAGGAACTACT
>JBBPJU010001524.1:0-11433 GCA_038088875.1 Austroboletus festivus | reverse complement strand
AGGTGGGGGGTGCACAGCAGTATAATTTGGTGGCCTCCGGGCGGCAGGCACCGCCCGGATCGACCCGGAATCATGTGATCCATCGAGAAGCGACGTTGGCTTTCTAGCCGACGTTAACCATTGCAATCCGGACAGGACCTAAGTATTATCCACTTCGTCCTCCGATTTCGGCATCCTACCAAGCACTTGATAAGCAAGTGGTTGTTCTGATGCAGAACTGTCAACACCTCCAGACAGACTCACCTGCTTCTCATCTCATCATGTCGAACAACAAAGCTAAGCTGCAGGCACTCCTGAAGTTAATCAACTCGGCAGCCCAGGAGGCTATCGAAGAGTATGAGAAAGTTGGGGACGACGTCCCTTCCGTCGACTCTTCCGTGCCTCACCTTTTGGATAACGAGGCTGACCAGGTCGTCCTGAAGAGTGCAATTCGCATCCTCGAAGGCGCATGTGCTCAGCTTTGCACTACCCTTGCGCCTCCCTCGCACATAGCTATCAACGTGTGGATTTCTTACACATTTCCTTTCAATGTTAACCAACATCTACTTTATCTAGCTCGTGCAAGTACATGACTTTGCCTGCTTCCGCATTGTTGTTCGGGAGAACATCACTGACATCCTCACCGATTACCCCAATGGCATCCATGTTGACGAACTTTCCAAGATTGTGAAAATAGAACCAAAGAAACTCGCGCGCGTGTTACGGCTTTTGGTTACCAGGGGCTGTTACAGCGAAGGTTGGTTGTGTGACTAGTCCCGGTGCGATCCTTCTTGATAGAATTCGATACGGATATTTAGTGGATACTGACACGTTTGCAAACAACCGTCTGTCTTTGATTTTTCACAGTGAAAACCTTGTCCGGAACATTGTTCACCTTCACGAATCGTTTATCAAGGGCGACTTGTCATTATATGAAACTTTGAAAGATCCCCAAACCGGATACTCTGACGATCCCGATCATGCTCCACTGATCTACGCTTACAACAAGGAAGGTATCTCAACCACATTCTTTGACTGGATAAAACAAGACGTACGTTATTTCCGATTCTCGTTCATTGTTGGTTTTCACATGCGACGTTTCAGGATACTCGTAGGAAGGTAAGTCAAGTGTCCGTTTGACGCGTTCAAAACTCAATGCTAGACAGAGTTATGACAATTGTATGAGAGGGTTCAACCGTACCATGGGCTCCCTCGCCACGCAGACTCATACGCTCAGCTAGTATATGCTGACGGGCTGATCTGATGCACAAGCACAAACTAGAGTTCCCGCTCGAGAAATACTCGACTATCGTTGATGTTGGCGGACGAATTGGTTCATCTTCTCTCCCTCTCGCCAAAATGCACAAGCATATTAGAATTACGCTTCATGATTTACCTGAAGCTCTCGATCGGGCACGAGAGGTGAGATGTTTGCTTCGGTGAATTCGTGGATAGTCTAATATTGTGCTAGGTTTGGGGTAGAGACTGCCCCGAGGTATTGGAGGAAAACCGGGTTGAGTTTGCGAAGCTCGACTTCTTTACGGAGATGCCTGCCAAGGGTAGAGACGTCTATTACGTGAGTCCGGCTGAGTGTTAGGAGTGGTAGTTGGAATGACGGTGAATGATCGGGGGTTTGGATCTTATTTAATAGCTACGCAACATCGTTCACAACTGGCCAGATGAAGAGGCAACAACAATTCTTCGCAACGTCCGTAAGGCTATGGGACCGCACAGCCGACTACTCATCCGTGAGTAGAAACGCAGGGAATCCGGTTAGATCAGACTCATGTGTGAAACAGACGACTACGTGCTTCTGGAGCTAAGTCACAAAGCGTCTGAGGCCGAGGGTGCACCGCCCAGTACGAACTTGGTGAGTGTTTACTCTATTTGTAAAACTAGTTTGCGAAATGAAAACCTTTCTTCACATGATCAGGCACCCGAACCACTATTTGCAAACTTTGGTGTGGGGAACATTCGCATGCACCAACTCGATTTGACAATGTTAATCATACACAACGCCAAGGAGCGCACGCTACAGGAATTCCTGAAGCTTGCGTAAGTTTTTGGGCTCGTTTGCTTCTGCATGCTCTGATTCTCGCTACCGATCCTTGGCCCCACAGAGTTGCAGCCGATTTGAAACTGGAAAACGTCTGCCAATCTGTCGTGCAGCTAAAATGAACGTTTACGCCGGCTATGGCTTTACAGCTTACGGAGGGTTACGTGTCGTGGTTCACGCCTTCTGATTGGTGCGTTGCAGGGATATCCGGGCTCACAGACACTACGCGGCGGTCTAACCAAATATATTTTGTCCTGGACACTTTCCAACCCGGAAACTCGGTACTGATGCTAGTTTCAACGCGACTGAAAGATCACCGCCGTCTTGTTCAGTTGTATGCATACCCGGGTGATCTAGGCTGGTCGGAGTTTAAGTTCTGTTTCCTGACGTCCGGCATTGGCCTACTGCTGTAGGGTTGCAAGCACGTTTTGAGTGAAACCACCTAATCGGGGGTCAGCAGTTGCGGAATGGCGTCCTTGACCTTTTTTATGACGTAAATTCAAATAAAAAGTCGACGCATATAAGAGCAGCCAAAACACCTTGCCCTCGTCAGCAACCAGGTTCAATATGTTGTCCGTAGCAAGTCCCACCGAACATTTTGTGTCATTGTGCAATGAAGAGATGAAGGCCTCAATGGTGCAGGCACCGGCGAGGAGCATCAATCCGGTTGTCCCTGCCTGCGAACATGCGCTCACGGTGCGTAATGTTCTGGCGATTTGCCAACTTGTTTTCTACATCAAACTAGGAAACAGACATTGTGCACATCAGCGAGGATGGGATCAAGAAGGCTGCCAAGTATGTACGTGTCGACTCGCTTTTTTTTTTTTTTTGCTTTCAGTGGAATTTGGCTGATGGCCCCACCAGATTTCGCTTAGAATGCTGGTCGAGTCATACACGCCACAGACCTGGCGGACGCACCCGTTACATATTTGTCCCCCAGAACCATACTTGACCTCGGACCCATTAACAAAGGAGTGTCTCGACTGGCTTTTCCTCATCGGGTCACTCAACTTTAGCTTCTGGTCGGAAAGGGGTGAGGGGCGGTACGGGGTGGAGTGGCGGATGGGATGGGGGACAGAGAGACGGGAGGTGCACACGGGCTACTGGAGTCTCGTTGCAGCGCTGAATCGAGGTGGGTATCCAAACAGAACGGAAGATCACGGAGAGGTAACAGACGTTTCTAGCGTTGGAAGAAAATATACCGATCACGGATCCAGTATTCTACTCGTCAGAAGTTCTCTGTCCGGACGCGCTCATCGCACATGTTTTCCGTGCGGCGCCGGGGTCGGAAGAGCATCTGCCGCTGCTCAAGGAGCGTATTGCAATCATGCGACAAATCGGCTGCACCCTCTGCGACGTACGTCATCCATCGGGTCCGCGATCGTCAGTTCACTGACGCATACACAGAACTTTGGCGGATCGTATGCGGGCTTCTTGAATGCTTTTCAGAGAGCACGGCGAGGCAGAGGCACCGCGCTCGACCTTGTCCACTTCATCACGGACACGTTTCCATCCTTTAGGGACGAGCAACTGATCGGTGGTCGTCGGGGTATGTGCCGGTTGTTCCTCATTCTCTGCTAACTTCTTTCTACAGTCTTCTTCTGGAAGCGCGCCCAAATCCTTGTTGCCGAAACTTGGGCCGCTTTCTTTCCCGCAGATGCCTCTGCCCCCCATCCCCTCTTTCCCCTTCCTCCGGGCCCCTGTATATCCGCCCTCACCATGTTTGCTGACTATCGTGTGCCCCAGATACTCCATCATCTTGGTATCCTTGTCTACCCGCCCTCGCTGCAGGAAAAGTTGCGCCATAGCGAGGATATCCCATCTGGGTCCCTTGAGGAGCTCAGCTTAAGGGCAGCAAGCATTGTTAGTGTTGAACGTGTTAGGGATGAGATACTTAGACTGCGCGGCGACGCCAGGAGTGGATCCCAGTTAGAGGTGAACAGTGTACTGATTGATTTTTACCTTTGGGACCTGGCTAAAAGAATAGAAGAGGGTCAAGATAGAGTGGAAGGTTTTGAGACCGTAGAAATCCTCCCCGCCCATAGAACGAGAAGTATATGGTACTAGCTAGAGACATTACCCTATCGTTAGTGCAATCTAATTCCCTCGAGAATAAAGCAAAATAACTCGGGCTCGTTCACTCCTCTGTCTTCCGCTTCCTCAGACGACCAGCAAGATTTCCAAAGTTCCTCCTTTCCGGGGACACCCATTCCATTCCAATAGCCTCTAGAATATCCTCTTCCCTTTCACCGGCCACTAATTTCCAATATCCATCGTACTGCTTGATGCTCCTGTATTTCTCGACGTCCTCGACTGGGGTAGATGTACCCCCCGCTGCTTGCCATCTCCATAACCCATATTCGTTCAGACGATAGCCTAGTCGGGATGCAGCCTTTCGTACAGCGAGATTGAATTGATCATCGCCTGTCAATGCTATAGAAGCTGCACCCGCACACTGGCATGGGACGTAACTGCCCTCGGAGTTACTAGCAGCACACTTGCCACTTGCCGGACAGAACTCACCATATTTCGGCGCTGAAGAACAGCCCCTTACGAATTTGCACGCCTTGGATCCTTTCTGCTCTCGTCTCCCACCCGTTTCCTTCTCCCTCGCCCTCGGTACGTTCGGGTATTCGGATGATCCCGGTCCACCTTTGGGTGCCAGCAGATGTCGTAGTGGCAATAAGTCCCCGGCACTCGAGTGGCGAAATAATCTCCGCCGAAAATGTGGTAGTATCCAGATCCTTGGACTTGACCTTCGTCTTGGAGTGACTTGCAAAGGGGGAAGGCACGGTCTCACTTTTAGACCTTTGCTTGATGGTCGAATCAAGGTTCGGGGGACCTTCGGGTGGAAATACGCCAGTTGGTTGAGGGTGAAACACCACAAGGGTAATATGCTGAGCGTTGGCTATACCACGGCGGCTGAAATAAGGATCAAAAATCGGCCTTGAGCGCAGGGACAAGATACCCACAAGTCACCACTTAGCAAAATACTGAATTTGGATGAAATGTTTTGTGTCACAAAGTCCTGTTGCAACATAGATCGAAATACGAGCACAAAAATGCAAACATCACACCATACGTACAGAGACCGCTGATGCTTGCTCCCGAGTCATACGTTGATCAAGACCAATCATATATTGTACATTAAGTTGTTGAGTGCGGCTCAGCATTTCCAGAAACTTGGGCTGTGTCAGGTCCTCCAAGGATCTACAACCTGCGCCATAGAGTGCATTGGCTTTTGACGATCTGTGCACAAAAATATGGACTACATGGGGGAACAGAAATAGAACTACGCACCCTACGCCATTTATGCTTGACAATAACGAAACTACCTGTTCTCTGCGTAGTTCTTCAAGGGTCTTTCGACGCTTGGATCTTGCATGCTCCGTCAGAGACCGATCTGGGCTTTTAGTCTTCCTTGACCTAGGCAGTGTGAGTGGTTCCTATAAACAATAACGCTATGAAGTTTTCAGGATGAATATTAAGAGGTAAATCACCCACGGACATAGGGAGAGTTGGACAGGTAGGCATCTATGCGCTTCGCAATGCGTGCCCCTATCCCGCTGAGCTAGAGGGTGCTCATAAGGACAAAGTGCAAAATTACGTGGACAAAGATGAACTTGCATGCCTGACTTGCTCGACCGATCGAACTTGTTCCGCTAACTGACCAATGGTGGTGATTGCTTTCGAGTAAGCCCGCACCTTGTACAAATTCGGAGAGGCAGAGGCTTTCTCTTCTTCCACGTCTAGAGTATCTTGTCAGCATTTACGTCAAACGCTTGACGACAAAGACGTGCATCGTGACAATACTTGGATCAGCTCCTCATTGGGCCCTACCAGCGGAGAGCTGGAATAGCCTCTCAAGCATGGCCGCATAAGCAATGCCAACGGGATTGCTTGTTTTCTGAAGAGTATCGACAGCATTATAAAAAGTGGTTCAAACTCGCCGACAGCGATGACGACGAGGAAGTTGAGCAGAAGTAAACTTGAAGCTTGTCGTCTAGTTCAAGCACGACTCCTGCCACGAAAACGCGTTCAGTCAGATTACATAACCTGACGCGCTCTTTTCTGTCTGACGCTACCACTAACAATGACCGACACACCCCCGCAAGCGTCGACGTCGTACCCGACGATGAACATGACCAGCTTGACAGATGCCCAGCTCAGGCAGACAATCACCCAGCTATCCAACGCCGCGACAAGCCAGTTTCAGCCGTACATCGCTACCGGTGCGCATGCTGCTCCGTCCAAGGGTTAGTGCGTCCCCAGATCTATCTTGACGGTCCTGATAGTTTCTTAGCGTATCTCAAAAATATTCACACCTGGTCAACAGCGGCGACAACGACGCCCAAGACGGGAACGCGTTCCCGCCCTCGCGCCGCCAAGGCCACACCCGCGACCCCTGCCCCAACCACTTATATTCCCCCGGCGTACCAACCGCCTCTGCCACCTTCGGGACCCGCAGCACCCGCCCTGCCGCCACCGCCACCTCCACCTAACCCACCTCCACATCCCCTCCCGGTGACCACGCAAGCGCTGCACTCTACTTACCCTTCTCGTCTCCGCACGGGGATATCTCTACTAGCACAACCTATCTTGAATGTTTCATCCACCGCCGCCCGCACATCTACCCGCCGTGGAGGCATGGTCAACTACGCTGAACCAGGGTCCGGTGACGAGTTTCCAGACGCGGGGGCCATCGACTCGGATGACTCCGACTTCGTCGCAAGTGGTGGTACTCGGACAGCCTTACGGCAATCCAGATCACGTATGGGAACTGGAATGTCCGTCTTCCATTCCGGGAGTGGGTTATCAACACCTCAGCCTCAACCAGTCCAATTGCAATTGCAGCAACAGCAGCTGAAATCCTCGCAAACTGAAAAAGCGGAACTGGAACAAAGCTATCTGGGCATGATTCCACCGCCTCGATTTATTAAACCCAAGCCTGTGGGCCCCACTGCACATGAGTATCCGTGAGTCTTCTTTCTCTTCGATAGAATCTATGGTGTCCCTATGTCCATTTCTGCTGTTCGCTGATTGTTGATGTTAATATGACGAGATGCCCAGATCCACGGATGCCCTCGAAACTCACTCTCTGAAACGTACCTCACTTGTTCCGATTCGTGTAGAGTTCGAGACCGAGACACACCGAATTCGGGACTGTTTTGTCTGGAACTTGTACGAAACGCTGATCAAACCCGAAACGTTTGCAAAGATTTTTTGCATGGACCTTGATCTACCGATCGTTCCTTGGGCCGAGACTGTCGCTAATCAAATTAGAGCACAGCTCGAAGAGCACGAGGGTGTTGCTTCATTGGATCTGGGCATGGAAGATTCCATTTACAAGCACGCGGATAGGGTTGGCGAAAATGTCGAAGAAATTCCCGAGTGCAGAGTTATACTTAGCGTGAGTCGGCACGCTTTCCATTGTCCTCATCTCATCCGCTATCCCCACTGCGCATGACCCTAATCGAACGTGCACACAATGAGACGATCACTGACTAAGATTAACTTACGTATGGCAAACAGATTGACGTACAAATAGCTACCTACCATCTCCTCGACCATATTGAGTGGGACCTCCTTTCGCCCCTAACACCAGAGGCATTTTCCCAACAGCTCTGTGCTGAACTTGGACTTTCCGGAGAAGCGGTCCCACTTATAGCACATGCGGTACACGAGGAGCTCATAAAACATAAAAAAGATGCCATCGAGTGGGGTGTCATAGCTGGGGAGCGCGAATCAGCATCCTCCACGACAGAAGGAGTCATGGCAGGAACAGGTACATCCGCGAGTGGCGGTGTTATGGTGATGAAGGACAAGACGGGCCTTGGTCTTGGAGGGTGGGGACGCACACCGAAAGACGGAAGGGGCCCAAAAACCCTGAAGAGCGTGTGGAGGGAATGGTCCGAGGCCGAGGAGTTCAGGACACGATTCGAGGTGCTGAGCGCAGAGGAAGTGGAACGAAGGGAGATTGAGAAGGAGAGAGCTAGCAGGTGGGATATTCTTCTTCACGAAACATTCTTCTGGTTTCTCGGTCCGCTGAGCCTGGTGATCTGCAGACGTCTGCGTAGGGAGACATCGAAATTCCAGACGACACGGACGAGGCGACGATGAATATGTTCGACATGAGCGCCACTATCAGCACAACACGCATTCATTCCGAGCTGTGTGTACCTTGCTATTCATCCGACTATCTTATTTCGGTATTTGTTGTCACGTCATGTCGGTGTGCATCGACTCGTGCATCGATTTCCTGCTGTTGATCTCATGGCTTGCCTCGCAGTTCATCGCAAGCCAACAATACACCAAAAATATTTGGAGTGAGAAAAAGCCAGGCTCCAAACACTCATTTCCGAGCTCCAATGAGTTACCGCTTTCTGGCACTGGATGAATGAGACCAAGACTCAGTTGGGAGATAAGCTGGGAAGAGGAAAGCTGGTTCGAAAAACAAATCGTCGAACCCTAAGTAACTCTGAAACAAGTTGAGAAGCCACTTATCGCTTCGAATAGCGAGCGCGTATGTTATCTGGTATATATGCATGCCACACCATCGTGAGTACGAGCCAATGGGGTTTGTTCGCAAGGGGGTGCAACGTTGCGTCCGCGCGTGAAGAAGATTGATTATCGGGTGAACATGCGCTGTGAATGGATGGGTGACGCTATTGAATATTGAATAGTCAATGGGGCCTATTCCATGCTCAGGGCGGATGCTGAGCAAACGTCGATAGATAGACGCGGAACGAACGGGATTCTCTTCCATTCATTCCGGCCAATAACAGCAGGCTCCATAGAAGGCATGTCATATATGACTCTATAAACACACTCCCCACTTTCATCACACATCACGACAGAAAAAGCTGGGCGAGGTCTGGCCGTTCGTGTCATTGAGGAACCATATGGCATATGGGGAATGGAAATGACGTGCGGCTGGGCGGGGAGTGCAGACCAGAATGTAACTGGAGGGACCAGGTGATTGAGATACGGTCCCTGAGGGGTATTAAAATGGGTACAATTGGGCCATTTCCTCGGCGGTCACACCTTCCCAAGGTGGTGAATTCATTGTGGAGTTCCTATTATCGCCAGCAGTGCTAGCGGTCACTTTAACACGCATAGTTTGGCTACATTCTTGGGGTGATGAGTCGAGCGTAGGAATTGTCGTGCAAGCATGTGTCCAACTGATATATCCATACTGGTATGGAAGGTGGCAGCGGATTTTCGAGACTGAGAATGCATGGTCACTGGCGAACGGAGGTAATACAGCAGATGAGCGGTTGGACATTTGATTTTGCCACCACTCCGCGGATCTTGCTTGCTAGCACATTGCAATGCAGCGATGCTGTACAAGAGGGCCCATCTGTGGGGGGTGTTGCGGACCGCCATTGATTCCGTGGCGACTAGGTGGCATTTGCAGATAAGCATACATTGTCGGCATTGAAGTGGAAGGATGCAGGGACGGGGGGTATTGTAATGACACACACACTCTAAATTCTTGTCATGGACCCTATTGCGAGTGTGCGGTAATACGTACGTACTGTATGTAGTTAACAGGGTGGAGCCGCGAATGACGGCGTGATGACTTGGGATAAGCATCCGGAACTCGCCGTGTACCGCGCAGGAGTCGGCGTGATATCACGATATGATGATCTTGGTGGCGCTACAACCTGTCCAGATCAACGCGACGAGAGTGTGGCTGAGTGACTGGGTCCTGACGGGAGTCGGGCAAGTCGGACGAAGGACTAGCAACAAGGCGGATTGAACAGGGAAGTAGTCGAAATGGATGCGAGGGGAGGGCCAGGTGTGATCGGTTTTGATTAATCGCGGCGGACAAACGATAGAGCGCCGTGAAACGCAGGCCGTTCCGGGGTGCGCATCTGTCCTATCAACCGTATCAGATGGCCCTACATATCAGTCTCGTGCGAATCCACCCTCCACATGATAAAATCACACAGGCCCAGACTCGCGACTAGGCATCCGGCGGCGTGCAAGGGGAGGTTGTCGGACGAGAAACTTGTCGCAAGTCGCATGTCTGTCTAATGACGGTAACATGGACGGGTCAGTCGAAGAACGTGCGCTGGTCGTCATGCTTACTCGCCCGCCTGCCCGCCCAATGATGAAGTTGGCGCACACATGACGCAAGCGACGGCGCCACGGAGTGCTGATTATGTCTTTGCGAGTTCTAGACTGGGGTAATCTAGATAAGACCGACTAAATATGAGATAAGGCACTACTATAGCGTATAATGCGGGGAGTGGGGAGGTACAAGTAAGTAATAATAATAGATTATGTAATTCTTTTTTTTGGTTTCGTAACATTTCGGCAATTCCCAATCTCGGACCGATACGGGCACGGAGCCGTGCAGAATGCAGAAAGAAAAGATGGGCGATGGCACGACTCTCCCCTTGAAACTATCGCCATCGCGTTCCCCAACGCCGAGCACGACGCCCAAGCCAACCCCACCCCACCCCACTGTCAGCCACGTTGACGACGACCATCGCACCCACACACCGACACAGCCCATCAGCTCAGTCCCACGCAAAGCTTAGCATTCACTGGCGGGCACTCCTTTTCCGTGCTCCCCACGTTCGTATATTCTCCCCGCCTCATCCACGTTTTGCAGGTCCCCGAGGTGTCGCTCAGGCTGCGCACAGCTTCTGAGCCATCCCATTTACGACATTTCTGTCACCGCTTCCCAGCGCAACGTGTTCCACAAGTCCTCCCCTTTCCTTTCTCCTCACGTCCCGAACTTCGCCTCAATTAACTGACTCCGGTCTTACCCCGGACTTTATCCCTTCGCAACCCTCGCTGCTTCTTCCCAACTCTCCGCTCCTCCCTTGACGTCTATAGATCCCTATCTCATACGCGCAAGCACGCCGTAATATCACACACACCCTGTCTTCCTCTTTCGCCTTCGATTCTCCTTCCACAACCGGTCGAATGCTCCCTCCCCCTTGAGTGATAAATCCTCAAAGCCTTCCATCCTCTCTGCGACATATCTCTTTTTTCACCTCACCGTGTGTCCTCCCTTCCCTCAAGGTCCCTCCCTCATGTGTACTTATATCTCTCCTCCCCAGTCTACCCCGATCCCTTTCTCCCCTACATTCTCCCCTCTCTTTCCAATGGACTCCGTTCCGCTTCCTGCCACAACCCAGGACAAGGTCACTCCTCGTCCCTACAAATGTCCCTATCCCCTCTGTGGTCGCGCCTTTAGCAGACTTGAACACCAGGTTTGGATCTCTTTTTTTTTCATCTCCCCCACACTCCACTCAGATCTGCCACTCCTTTTTACGCAGACGCGCCATATCCGTACGCATACGGGCGAAAAGCCTTTTGTCTGCACCTTTCCCTCTTGCGAGAAACGTTTCTCCCGTTCAGACGAACTCACACGACATTCC
>JBBPJU010001523.1:0-11433 GCA_038088875.1 Austroboletus festivus | reverse complement strand
GAAGTCTGTGAAACCTTCTCGCTGCTCATGCTGTCACACTCAAGAAGCTCGGCCTTCAAGCTCCTCTAAGTTCCAGAGTGCATCATGTTGGGGTACCTGGTCAGCTGTGGTCTTGGCTGTGGTGCGCGATTATTTTAATGACCATCTCGATCATAGAACCACAATTTAAAATATTAGAACCTCAAACGTCGCCTGCCGCATCAAGGACCGTTGCCATCCCCGGACAACCAGCGGGTTCGTTTCTTCTCCTTTACCCCCTCTCACCTCGTGCATTCACCCTTCGCCTCGCTGACGCGCAAGACCCGAAGAGGGAAGCAGGCCCCATTGACCACATGCTCAGCATAACGAAGCGAGTGTGAAGAGTTGTGTCTCCGACACCAGATGTCCCCATACCTTAGCACTCGCTGACCCCGAGACATCTATCCTAGTTGTAAATGTCAGTGGGTGTCAAGCTTTGAAATTGGATACAAGCGAAGTGGCAAGCTGGCCCCGTATTGTGGTAGTGTTGCCGATTTGAGCTTATCATCAGCGTTTGGTCTACTCCTCTTCCAAGCAGATCTGGCACTCTTCGGTCACCCACAGGTAAGTGGCGCGTACCTCTTTGTTCCGTCACCCTGTCTGATCCCCGTGCCCAGATAGTACTGTATGTGTCGGATTTTACCACTTCTGCCAGTAGAAATGCAAAATACGCCGTGACGGTTATTGCATAGCTTCGGAAATTGTTCCTTGCATACCAAAGAAAAAGGCCCCTGAGTGGGAGAACATTGGCCCGACTTTAGACAATAGCCGAATCCGTCGAGGGGCGTCATCATAATTCACTCACGTGGAGCGCTATAGCACTGGTGCTCTCCATTGATTCTACTGGAAACTGACCGCGTTGCTCATCTGCCGATTTTCTAATTAATGAATTACGAACCATAAGTGGACCACCTATCATAATCACAAGGGTGCCTGTTTTTAATCCATTATACTGTGACGCGCACAAGGTAATGTAAGCATTTGGGCTAATTCACGCAACGAATGGATCATGGGGTCAGGGCGTGGCAGCCGAGGAACCGTGATGTTTCGATGCAAACATGCGCAAGTCAGGTTGGAAATGCTACTATCTCCCCTACGTAAACAAGCCTGTCTCACCTCGTACTACAATATAGGTTGGCATCCCATGTGACAATGTCGATGTATGTTTTGCTCCAAGCATACATAAATCGTGATTTCCAAGTTCCCGGATAAGCAAGAACACGAGTAGAAAGTGATCTGAGCCTCAGTAATAGTTCACACAAGTATAAGGACCACCCCGTTCGAGATTACAGAGCGCGTAGGTCACAAGCCGGCAGCGTTGACAATCAGACTATTTCAACCGCTAGAGATACACTGAAGATTTTCCGAGGCACTGATATCGAAGGGTACTCGTATATACATATGAATATGTGCCTGGCTCTTCCTACACTTTGATATCCCTGATATCATCGTATGAAGACATATTTCACCACACACGCGATCGCTGCGAAGACTTTGTCCCCAGGGATGGTAAAATGACGACTCGCTCACACAATTGACATGCCCCAATACCAGGGGCGTGCGAACTGCTGAACTAAGTCAGATTCTCCCTCATTGGTGAATCAGATGAGATAACGATGGGCAAGTGCAAATAGGGTTCACAAATGCCAGGAATACTAAGTTATTGCACCAGGTGGGGATTGGAAACAAGAAGAAAGGGGTGTAGGTCAATGAGATGGCAAAACCAAGTGTTGAAGGGAATAAATGAATGTCGGACTTGGTCGGATATGCTGTATTAAGTACCTAAAATGGAAAGCTAGATGCGAGGATATTCTGTATCACCAAATGTCACACACGTGTCACGCGCTGCCAAGTTCGAATCCCGCCCGGCATGGAATAAGTGGATTATCCAAACCACAAGTCTAGACTCCGCTTCGGCTGCGGGCGGCAAGTTCGTGATTTTACGATGTCTATCTCGACGAATACGGCTCAGAATTGGCTCGTTCAACTTCTTAGGACAAGTAGCTACCTAATATTTTCGATGTACATCTAAGGATAGTGAAACATAATGAATTTTTAACAGTGTATAAACCCCTGGTGTGTATAACTTCGTGACAGTATAGATGGTTCAGATGCGCTACTCGTTTAGCCAATCATATGATTTAGTTGACCAGACCGGTGAGTCCTAGAGTCCGGAATCCGGCAATAAACTGAAAGCTGCCATACATTCCTCTTAAGCACGTGCAAGATAGGTAACATAGACGCTGAACGGAAGTTATGATCCAGGCTTGCACTTGAGAATCCACCAGTCGCCAAACGATTAGCAGGTGTAACACCGAGTCAACCATCCCCCTTACTGCCAGCCCACACTCTTCTCTCTACACCTGCGCGCTCCGAGCCTTCGGCACGTCGCCGCTTCTCTGCTAAGACGCCTGTGGCGCAGATGCCGTATGCATTGCCCTCAACACACCACGGGAAGGAGACGCCGGCCTAGCCTTCTGCCGCAGCTCAGGAACCTTGCGATCCCTGAGCAAATTGACTGTGTATCTAAATTTATGAGCGGGCGTCGGAGGGACGAATCCACTGGGATGTTTGACGGTCCCATCCAAGTCGTGCACTTCGAAAGGAATCTTGTTTTCGAAAGCTATCATCGTCGCATCGACGTGCTTCAAGTCAGACTCGCGAGCACGATGCGTGACGGCAACCTTCTGTACCGCGAGGTCCGTGCTCTCGTTGCGTTCTCGTTCCTTGGCACGCGCGACCCCAGACATACAAGCCTGCCCCGGTCCGGGGACAACGAAGCCAGATGAATGAATGGTGTGGCCTTCAGGACTTTGGTGTTCAACGGGTGTCTTTGCCTTTAGACGACGTGTGGTCGCAGCAACATCACCCGAAACGACGGAATCCGTCAGAGCTGGCAATAGTCCCACCAGCTCATGTTTACGGTCGTGTCCTTCCTAAAGGAGAACATAGTGGCTCGTAAGAAACTTTGACGAAAAAAGAACAGTTGGCTTACCAGGCCCGTCATCAGGGTGGCGCGCTGTTGCTTGTACTTGACGAAGAAATCAGGTACGGTGGACACATTGTAGGAAGTCGAGTCCATGGAAGCGTGAGGGGACGTATGGAAGCCACGGGTTTGCTGCGACACATAGGGGAGCTGAGAACTGGAACGAGCAAACAGGGAAGCGTCGACGTGAGAAACCTGCGGCTCAACGCTCCCGAAACGGTGAATCTCAGAGGATTGGCCTGACAGTGGGGTCATGCCCATCACTTCCCCTGCATTTTGAATTAATACACCAATAAGAACTAGGCCACTGGAATGATTGAAGGGAAATTAATTTACCGGAAGAACTGAGAGCATGCTCAGAAAAATGAGGGGTATTGCTGTAGGATTTCGAGCGTCAAACCCTCAAACTCCCGGACGTAGAATAGATTCACATACTTAACAAGAGAGACAGGTGGTATCAACTTCTCCGAAGAGCCACGTCGAGACCTAGAGATAACACCAAAGCATCTGGATGTAGGCAGCATATTGGTTAGTGCTGAGAGGGATGGAATGGATGGGAAAAAAAGAGGTCGTCAAGCTGGGCTTATAAATGAGCGGAATAGTAATAGAACAAGGAATTGGGGGTGTGACATCAGCCACCCTCAATTTCGGCTGGTACGGGTGACAGGTGGCGAACAACACAATTGGAGCTTAGCTCAGGAACCGCGGCTTTGCTAATTTGTGCTATGGTCACATAGTAGCCTAGGTCACATCCGAAGTGCCATGTTGGCGCCTTGAGACACGAGTAAAGATGATGATGATCTCCACGATTATGAGGGGAGTGTGATGGAGTTTCTTTAGTGTTGGTTGTTGTTGATCAAACGGTGTTTCACCATCAAACGCACCATCGATTAGCGTAAAGAACTCACTTTCACATGCACTGCCTTAAAGCGCCACCTACACGAATTCCGTAAGGGGCTTATCAGCTCTAATCTTCCATATTATGGACTTACTTGCCTAACCGGAAAAGTTGAGACTGGTTTGAACCGTATGGTTTCACAAGGGGACAGCGGCGACCAGCTTTGAAACTTTAACATTCAATAATTTGTGTGTAGTAACACACAGGTCTCCCAAATTGTACACGTCGCCGCCGAATAAGGATCGATTGAACTCAGCGCCTTGGAAGAGCGATCACTTGGCGCGTGTTATCGATTAGTATTAATCTCAGGTGGTCTAGCACACTCGCTGCTTGCACGTGTATGCAGACGCTGTTTAACGGCAATATTGACTAAGAACATCTACGACATGACCCAAGGTGTGCCAGTTTCTGTACAGTATACGGACTCCAAGAAGCCTTCGAAATTCTGTGACCCGACTTGTTGTCTTGTGTTTCAGATGTTGAATAATCATGTGTGCCGAATTCAATCTCATCACTCATCACACAGGCCTCCAATGGGCACATCTGAATACCGACTCCTCGGTTTGTTTTCAGGTATGGAACCACTAATTAATCATGTGCGCTAAATTCAATTGCATCACACAGTATTGTTCCCCTGTGTAATGTAATTGAATTTAGTGCACATGATAATAGCGGTTTCACACCTGGATCCGTGGCAGCGTGGTCACGTACCACAAATACACTGAAAACAAACCATTTCGAAAACGTACCATCTTAGGACTTGGTATTCAGAATGACTTCGACGCACTTTATGAGCGAAGGCCCCCAATCTGAAGTTGCTCAGCATGTCACCCCTGGTCCTGTCATCACTACTGTACACCCTTGGAAGTCCTTCCCCTCACCACCACCAGACGGGCATTGGATCCCGAAATCCGGTCCTCCTCACCCTCTCAGTTGCCCCCTCTCATCCCCAGATGTGCTACCGTCAGTCACTACGCCAAATCCTCCTATCATTGAGTTCGCCTATCCTCCTCGACCTCCCCTCGATGAAAGAGACCCCACCTGGCTTAAGCGGATGGAAAAAGAAGTGTTTCGTGCACACGAGGACATTCAGAAGGAGTTGCTAGGGTCCCTCACGGAGTTGAAGAACGCACATGCAGAAGCGGGGTTGGCGGCCGAACGGATGAGAAGATCCCAAAAAAGAAGGGACGAATTCCTTGAGAACGTCAGGACTGTTGCTGGTCCTGGCTGGGTTCGAAGACTATTGAAGGAGGTTGAGGTTGTTGAAGAATACCAACGGCAACGCGCCGAGGCTGATACGGAGTCTATTTCCTCTTTTTCTGCCTCTACCCCATCCCAAGCTTCCGACTCCCCTGTTGGCAATCCTGCCAACATCGTGAACTCCGTCACGACAGCAGTTCGATGACAAAAGGTGTTGCCATCTTTCTCATCTATATCTTAAAACTGGTTGAATGTACTACGCAAAGAATGGCTCACACACGTACTACGCACATGTACCCGGCTGTCACCGTCCGCCGGAGAGCCATAGCTCCAGGGACGTAAAACACTGGATCCAAAATAAGGGTGCTGCATTGTTTTTGTTATCACATCGCGAGCTACAATGACTGGTCCTCATGAACCTCGGAATGCTCTAATGTAGCCGTGACTATACTCATGATACGTTACATTTCGCTATCACACTTGGTACTGAATAGTAGTTCCTTGCGTTGCATTGGACAATATATGACATACCCAATTAATAGTCTTCTCTGTTAGTGGCGACACATATGGATGTTTCCCTCACGATCTCTATTTCCAATCAAGTAAGCGTAACAATCCAAAAAACAAACCACAGGTGTCCTTTATCGATGGATTTCTGCACAACATGATCAAGTAATAGACTGCCCATGAAATCTCAACCGCCAGCTTGAGGTAAAAGAATGCCCCGGACAGCATGATGCAGGCTGTGAGCCGCACCGGCCCGTTGAAAGGCTTGAGTGAGCGAGCGAGCTTGACGAGCTTGACTTGGATCGAAAGCAACTTGATGACGACGATCGTGAAGATGAGAAACGAGATGACGGATCGCTTAAGCATATGTCTACTGATGCGAAACGTGACGATGGCAAGCG
This sequence comes from Austroboletus festivus, assembly GCA_038088875.1. Taxonomy (NCBI): domain Eukaryota; kingdom Fungi; phylum Basidiomycota; class Agaricomycetes; order Boletales; family Boletaceae; genus Austroboletus; species Austroboletus festivus. The sequence goes on along the minus strand of JBBPJU010001523.1, from coordinate 5,423 downwards.
CCAACTGCTTGAAAACAAGATTCTGTGTACTCGCTCTTAGTTCTCAGCAGAAAGACATCGACTCGTGATGGTATACTAACCTTTTGCGTCCGTATGTACTCTTGACTGTTCCACCAGTTAAGGAACTCGTAATCTCCCGCAGAGAGCATGTAGAGGACGACGATAGTTTTGGTGAAGAGCATGATGGCAAAGGAGAGGATATACAACGGTCGAGAAGAGCTCATCTTGCAAGGTGGCGAACCGTCTTTTGTTTCCTTTGCTTCTCGAGCGGATCCGTGAGTCGCGAGTAGGATGTATTCAAGGGCGCGATGGTATGGAAGTCGTACGAGGCTCCATTGCAGACGGGACTAGCAAAAGTAATGTCCAGTCCAAGACACCACCAGCCAGGATGGGAAGCGAGTTGGGCTGATCACAATACGATCGTATACGGGATCGAAATTAATGGCGGCCCGACAATCCGAAACAGGCTACCTTCGAATCTTATCCATGACGGAATAACGCATCAAATCCCGAACGGAGGAACGTTGCTGCCGCAAGTACGAACGCCCTGCCAAATCATGACCATTGCAACCGAAAAGCCTGTTGGTGAGATATCATATCTCGACCAAGCTGCTACCCTGCGCGGTTAGCAAACGCATGTCATCGTATTCCACTCTGTTATAGATCCTAGTTGACCTCGTGAGGGATTCAGAGAATTTTCAATATAGCCAAATCGACCTTGGTGTCGGTCAAGCGAGTGGATCGGATATCCGTCGACGCAGTCACGTCACTGCCCCACCGCCTTCCGCTGACTTTGACGCCCAGCATGTCAGTAGAACGTACCGACTGGCGAGGGGTCCCATCAGTTCTACAGCGAGGATGAGCTTGAGCGCAAATATTGTCACATTGTGGACTGTCAGGTATACTTAACAGATGAGGAGAGAGAAACATAATCAAATACATGGCCATCGCCAACTTGGAATCTCACGGCAGATAAAACCCTTTACAATGTCATGTATGCATCCGCCAACACCGTCCTCGTTCCAGACGAAATCATATTCAACATCCTCCACTTTCTAGACCCCTGCGAGGTCATCCGACTCCGTCTGGTGCGTCTCGCGTCGTCGGATGGTGTTCATTGCCATTCAGATCGTTATCAACAGGTTTCGAAGCAGTTCAACGATGTCACGCAGGATGCACGGTTGTGGAGGACATTCTATGCCAGCTCACACTTACCTCGTCCCCCTGGACCATTCCTTTGGCAGTCCACACAATCCCTCCAGCATGCATTAGTCCACTCCGCACGCGTATCCAAGACTTGGACTTCGCAGCCCATGAGCGTCATTTCTCGTATCCACGGCCCACGAATACCCAAGAAACCTTACTCGGTGTCAACCCCATCTGACTTTCTTTTCGGGAGACTGTTCATCTGGTGCGAGCAGGAACAGCTTCTTGTCCAGGATCTTGAAACCGGTACGGGTCAGGTTTTATGGCTAAGTACACAGTCCATATCGTCACTTAACGCTTGCTCCTTGGCGTTTCCGGATGCCGAGCGTGTCTTCATCGCTATACGTCACGTAGATGCGCCCGTTTCGCAGCGTACTCCAATGCATGTGCACTTTCTTCTTACCCCGTTCTTCTGTCATCCTGACTCTATCCCCCCCTAGTAAGCTCCTGGAGTTTCCGCTACAGGATGATGTACGGCTAATGTTAGGTCCCTTGACTTTTGAGATGGACTTGCCGGAATATGCCACCTTTCCCTTATCGTCCAGTGGACCTTTCCTGTACTTCCAGGGTGGTATAGACCGAATTCTCGGGTCCTACGAACCTGTGGTGATGGACGTCCGAACATGGAACATGTACAGACTCCCCACATTCAGCTCTCGTCTCGTGAGTAACAGCCTCACCCAAGATAGATTCTTACCCATCAATGCCTAGGATGCCTTGACCCACAGATTTCCTCCTCCATGGTGGCCCGGGTTCATGTTGTTTTCCGGTGGTTATATTTTTGCCTTTTCTCCCTGGCAAGATCGGGACCCTCCCATGACTCTTATTCAGGCATTTGTCGCCCCACATTCATTGGTGCACCTATCCGATGCAGATCTTGGCCGACTCCGCCTTACGCATGAAGTCCTCGTCGATTGTTATCTCGCGCCCACCCACCGCCTTCGCGATGCCATTGTCAACCCTAGTACTAGGATGACTAATGTGCGGTTCTTAGGTGCCGACGCACGCCTCGGGCAAACCCATTTTCTCTGCATCGATATTTCGATACCACCGATAGACTCGGGATCTAAGCAAGTCCTTCCTATGTTCGTTGACGCAAAAGACTTTCTGGTACTTTCAGGCCACGGACAGGCTACCTTCTTGGATGCTTCCGACGATGGATACGGGAGAGGGATTGCCACCCTTTGTGCTCCCCTAGAGTCTCCCGAGCTTGGTAGCATATCTTGGGTCCTCCATAAATTCTCGATTGATGCCAGTGGTGAACACTGTACCGCTGTCGTCAGTGAATCTTGCAGATTGACTCCGCAAGACGTCATCCACTATTCACATTGTTGTGTATTCGATGGAATTAGAGGAAGAATGTGCCATAGCCTAGACGGACATCGTGATTTCTTTGAGTTGATGGTGTTTGACATCCAGTGACTTTTGCGTGGGTCCTCGTTCACTTTCATCGATGATCGCCCCGCTCTTGTATATTCCCAGCCACATCGCTATTATTGTGGATCCCGCTTTGTGCTATATGTTTCTGCTCGTATATGTTTTGATAACATACACTTCATAGGTGGTCCTGAGCAGTATTAGAACAAACTCTCCTCTCACCTGTTAGGTGTAAGTTGTCCGTGGGGAGACTTGATTCATGTTGATGCAGATGGGCATTGGCACATGCCGTTGGTATAAGATATGGCTGTGCCCGAATCTCGTATTTGTGTGTTATGCGGGCGCAGGGCTATCCAGACGGGCGGGATGAGCGTTCGTAAGTAAGGAATCACGAAGAGATTGTACGGAAGGAAGCTTCGGGAGCGGTATCGTTTTCCAGCGACCAACTCCAAATAAGTCCTTTTCAACTGCACGTGAACTTGGATGGGCAAAGCCAGCCAATGGGGTGTAGATGCAGCTACCCAACCACACGAACGCTGGTTGGTATGCAGGTGTCACAGCTCCCAATCAGACCCGGTGCCACGCCTTCGGAGCAGGCTAACCCATGACATGACAGGATTTTGTGCCAACTTTTTTCTAATAAATGTACTAACCAGGACACGAACACCTAGTGACTCCAATACTTCCTTCAAGCTTTCAAACCCATTCACTGACTACAGTAGAACTTCCTACTGGTCTGAATCCCATAGAAAGAGGCACCGCGTAGTCACATAGTCACGTCATGACACCCACAAGTTGCATAATTCCACCGCTCGACGTCATGCATTATGAGAAGTTGTGCTGTACATACTATGAAAATTCCCCAGCCTGGTATCTCGAACATGTTTTGATTACGGAAATCTTGATGTTTTATACCTACACGTCCAATGTTTACATGTTTCTGCTTCTACGTTGGTGACATATGGCACGAGGAACCCGTTCAATCTGGTGAACATTGATGGCGATTACCCTGGCACTTGTACAGCGTAACACATGACGCCTCATCGCCCCTTTCGCTTGCTACATCTATTCAGGCTTGCACAGACGACTCGGATACCTTTTTCAGAGCTGGTGCTCTTAGCAAGACATCCTCGGTAACCAGAGTGTCGTTTTCAAGGAATTCTATAAAGGTGGGCGATGCGTGCACGCAGCTTGCCACGCTCATGTCGAGTATTTCAAGTAAAATAACTTTTGGTCCCCGGTGAGACAACCACGTTCAGTGGCAGTCAGACCATCCACGTAGACAACGTACCCTTGGCGCTTTGCTCAAAACGCTTGTGTTGTCTTTTGGAACCCTACCTCCTTGCCAAGGTATGCTCGGCGACGGCTTACCCCCATTGATATATTGTGATAACGTGACAGATGAGGTACCAAATCGGAAAGGTGTATATACATTCGGTTTTGCTCGACGTTTTACTTTTCCCCGTTTGACCACGTACATAGCCCAAGGATTCGACGTCGGAGTTGTCGTGCGCTCCGAGAACCCTGCCTTCCAGGTGAGAGATTACTTGCATGGGTTCCATCGTGAATCATGGAAACTAACCCAACCGGTTCTGTTGCCAAACTTTTGGGACCCGTAGTGTCCCAGGAATATTCAATTCAGAGCATACAGGTTTTCAGCAAGTTGGACAACAAGCACGACCTCCCAACTTGGGGCATCCTTATAGGCATAGTCGGGATGCCTGGTAAGTTCACTCACCGTCGCTCATCGTTGGTACGGCACGCAGGCCGAAATTTCAAACAAAAGAGCCAGACGACATATGTTGGCTGGAAAGGATGGAGATGAATAGATCCATGCCAATGGCCCGTCAAGGATGGACACATTAGTTTGGTGCCGTTGGATCATACGCATCATTCAGGGCAGCTTCCTGAAAGGCCGATCACTAATAACTTGTCAGCCCCGACAGTCTTGTAATTCCGCTTGCCAAGAGGGATGGCGTTAAAGTGTTTGTGTCCACCGGTTCGGACGACCAGGTTCGATTCTGAAAAAGCTTGGTGCTGACGTTGCGTTCAACTACAAGACGGCCGAGATCTCCAAAGTATCGAAAAAAGGACCCAAATGCGTCGTGTCGTTGATTGTTTAGACGGTCCCAGGGACTGAGGCCGATCGGGTTCTCATACTAGCTACTGGGACGACGTGGGAGGCAAGACACTAGAAGCTGCGCTGAATGCAGTGGCCAAATATGCGCGATCCATCGCAAGTTCTAGTGTCCAACGATTTGGGTATTATCATGTAGGTTTTTTAAAAACTTTTGTAGGAATGTGGGATGATTTCGGTGATATTCATCCAACTCGAGTTTGTCCCCTCGTTTCTTGATGGGCCGGTGCAGACTACGTGACTCAAGATAAGTAACTCTACAGAATTTGGTGGACGCCATCATCAAGGAAATCATGACGAGCGGGTTTACTCTCACCTCCCTCATACTAAAGTATCTGGAAGGTTCCAGGAAGAAGTACCCATACCCACATTGGTCTCATCAAAGGAGCTGACGTACTTGGAGGATGTCATGAGAGGACTGGAGAATGCCGTGGTGGCGTTTGCCAGTTTCCTCCAAGGAGCACAGATTGGGATGAGTATCATTGTGGTGACAGATGAATTATCCTTTCATATGTACTGATTCGAATTTGAATTCTCAGCGTCTTTTTTCCTTCTCGTTCTTCCGTCGGACTACTCACACACCAGGAATTTATTGCTTTAAAGGGCGATAAAAGACATTTCAAAACAGATTTGCACTATAAAAAATTATGACAATGTATTTCGCACATGCTTATAATCATATATTTGAGCCAGCATATAATAG
>JBBPJU010001522.1:0-11434 GCA_038088875.1 Austroboletus festivus | reverse complement strand
TATCCTCTTTCGATCCTTTAGGAGTTTCTCTCACACTCGTGGGAGGATTCCCATGCACAGCCCTTCCCTTTTATCCATAGGCTGTGCATGCCGTCAATTACGGTATTCATTTCCCTTTGTCCCTATTCCCGATACGGACGCTCTTCCATTCCCTGCTTCTATTATAGCAGGTAGTATTCCGAAACCCCAGCAGGGAATAGTTTCCCATCTATTCCCCTTTACGTATAAATAGCGCCCATGTAACTTAGAGTTTCGCTAGTTAGATTCTACGCAATCCAACGTGGAGTCGGCTGCACCTTTGAGTGAAGAAGGTTCTTCATTCATCGAGAGAGTTCTACTGAGGCACTGCCTCAATCATCGCTATCTCGTCTACACATTCGGGACTCGCGCCAGAGCCAACGTACTTGCCGGCTTCATCCGCCGCTGCCCCCGTCTAGGATACGTCGATCACTTGATCGCCAAGCGACTCGGGCTCCACGTACTGCGTTCCGTATCAGTTACCGGATGATGGGTCCCGGTTAGGTAATGTCTCCAATCATCCAATGCGTGTATTACTCCTAGGAGTTCCTTGTCGTAGATGTCATAATTTCGTTCCACTGGGGATAGAGTGCTGGATCGGTACATGCATGGGTGGAGATCTCCATTGATGTCTTTTTGCATTAACACTCCTCCTGTCCCTACTAAGGATGCATCCATCATGATAAAGAAAGGTTTATGTGGGTCAGGGATGGAGAGCACTGGTTTAATCAGGAATTGTTCCTGAAGTTCCTTGAAGGCCTTATTTTCTTCGGGCCCCCAAGACCATTTGCATTCCTTTCTGGTTAACTCTATTAATGGTCTAATCTTGGTCGAGAATCCACTTATGAATTTTTGGTAGAAATTGCAGAACCCTAGAAAGGAGTGTACTCCTTTCACTGTACTTGGGGGGTTCTATTCTTTAATGGCTCTGAGTTTAGTGGGGTCCATTTCAGTTTGTCCTTCAGAGATGATCATTCCGAGGTATTCTGTACTTTTGGTATCAAAGGAACACTTTTCCAGTTTTAGGTATAGTTTGTGTTCCATCATCCTTTCCAGGACTTTTTGGGTCCTCTTGTCATGAGTTTGTTGGTCGGTGGAGTGGATAAGGAGGTCATCCATGTATATGATTAGCCATCCTTCAGCTAAGTAGTCCACAAAGATATCATCCATTAGTGCTTGGAAGGTGGCGGGGGAGTTACAGAGTCCGAAGAACATTACGGTTGGTTCGAACAGCCCCATTGGTGTGATGAAGGTGGCCTTCCATCTGTCTTCGGGTACTATTCGAACGTTGTTGTATCCCCATCATATATCCATTTTGGTGAAGATCTTAGATCCCCTTAGCTTGTTGATCAGATCCCCGATAAGGGGTAATGGATAAGCATTTTTGACCGTATGTGTATTTAGGTATTGGTAGTCTTGGCAGGGTCGGAGTTTTCCATCCTTCTTATCTATGAAAAAGAAGGGGGATGCTTGGGGGGATTTGGATTTCTGGATTTTTCCACTTTTGAGATGTTCTTCAACGAATTTTCTGCATGCTTCCGTTTGTTCAGGGTTTAATAGGTAGTTCTTGGCTCGTTGGGGAGTAAAGGAGGGGAGGAGGTCAATGTGATGGTTGTAACTCCTTTTCAGCGGTAGGGTAGTGATGGCTTCTTCCAAAAATACTTGTTGATACTGCTGGAATTTTTTTGGTAACACTATTTTGTCTTTTTGTTCCTTTTGGGCAAGGTTTGTTGAAATAGTGAGTCTGTGAATTTCTTCCTGATTGGTGCAGTATCAGATGAGTACTTCCTCATTGGGTTCCTCTGCTAGGTTCGTGGTTAGGTACTTGATTAATTACCTTTGTTCCTCAGGGCATGCTCCTTTCTTTTCTCCTTTTAGTTCCTGGTATACCCAATCGATTATGGGGTTGTGTTTGGTCAGCCAGCTCATTCCCAGGATCATGTCGGTTTTCCCGCTTTTGATTACCAAGTAATCCCTGGTTTCCCTTCTTCCTCCAATAGACATAGTGATGGTGGCTTTGTGGGTTATATCTCCTCCGGTGTTGGATGTTCCATCTGCATTAATGGCAATTCTTCATATTTTTAGTTTTGTGAGGGGGAGTCGTAATTTCTGAGCTACAGATTCATTGATGAAGCAATTGGTTGCTCCACTGTCCACAAGGGCTTTTAGTTCAGTGGTTTCTGGAATTATTTGAATGGGGATGGTGATTGATTTTCATTCTATAGATTGTACATTCCAGATCTTAGGAGAGTTACACACTGATTGAGCTCTCCTGATTAAAAACCCTTGGTGCGTTCTACTCGGATCCTTAGTTCTTCCATGCTTATTTTAGTGACAGTTTCCTCCTCCTCTTCCCCTTGGTAGATAGGTTCCTTGTACACTTCTTTGAGGATCTTGATGACATCTTCTTCTTTTATGTCCTTTTCTCTGAGAATTTTAATATAATCAGCAATGGCTGATGTTGCCAGGGTAGCAGAGATCTCTTTGGTTTGTTCCTTCTTTTGGAACTTAGTGTGGGAAGGTGTTCCTGGTCGCGGATGGTTCCTGGTAGAGCACCCTACTTTGTGACAGATGAAGCAATGATTTTCTTTTATGTGTTTAGTGCGGTTGAATGGGGATAGTTTGATGACGTCGACATCCATTGCATTAGGGTCCCATGCTTCGGCTTTGTATCAATTCCCTTTTAGGTCTTGAACTCTCTCGATCTGTCTTATTTGCCTATGAGCGGATTCGATCCACTCTTTAAGGGTTTCCGGCTCTTTTATGGCTATGACTTTTTCTGCGATCAATGGATTGAGGCCTCTGATGAACCATTCTATCAGGGCGGTATCATCCATCATCTTAGCTTTTCCGGTGTAGAGCTGGAAGTCCTGCATGTATTCCTGCAACTTCTTTGTCATAGGGAAGGAGTCTTTATCCTTCTGTTTAAGAGCAGCTAACTTCCTCCTATGGTCCAAGTGGTCCTCCTTGGATGAAAATGCCATGAGAAATCTTTCTTTGAAGGCTTTCCAACCTTCAGTGTCTGGGACTGTTCCTGCTTCTTGCTGATTGTAGTATGCTTCCGAGAATGTTTTCCCTCTTTCTTTGCTCATCTTATTCAAGGCAGTGTTGATTCTGTCTTGGTCATAGGTGTAGATATCGTCGTTCATGGAGAAGTAGTTGGCCATGGTCATGATCCACCATGTCGCATCTTCTGATTCTTCGGAGAAATCTATTGGTAATCCTGCCCGTTTTTCCGACATCCTGGTTTGATCCCTTCGTGGGGGGGGGGTTCGATGTCCAGGGCTAGTTCTGATTCTGTTGGGAGTGACGTAGCTGTATTAGGTGGGACAGAAGTTGTAATCCTGTCGGCTGTAACAGTTTCTGTGTTAAGAGTCGGAGGTGCAGGTAGGTTCTGAGAAGGGCGACAATAGGTTCTGGATGTATGGGGTTGGGGGTTGAGATGATGGCTAGGAGTAGTAGAGCTTCCTCCAATTTGAAATCTTTGAGACGAATCAGGGATAGGGTGGTTTCGGTGGGAGTTGTCAACATTTTGTTGTTCTTCTCCCTCTGATGGGAGATCAGCGGCTGAGTAAATTCTGACAGATTTTTCCTAGTGGGGTCTTTAGGCCCACTAGACTCTTCTTGGTAGAACAAGGAGTGAACAAGGTTCAACTAGATCTTTTGTGACATGATCTACGGGTATAGATCCTAGACACAAAGATTTTGCCTGGTTCTAGCTGTCACTCTTCAGTAGACAGGAGACTGATAGAAGTCCGGGATGGTTTTGGTAAGTCTTGCTGCGTTCCTCACTTAGGAATGGCAGTTGAACCAAATACCACGTAGATTAAACATAGATCTAGTTAGGGTTCTACTGTAAATGGGCAGCTTCTATTTATAGCGGAGGGGAAACTACTGTGACCATAAAGAGACGCCACAGGAAAGGAAGAAGGCTGTCCGTAGGGCAAAGGGTAGTAGGTAGATAGTCATAGGTGGAGGAATTGAAGATTGCACCAGTGTAAGGTTGCGATCAAAAGGAAACAAGGTCCAAAGATAACAAGTTCATACCGAGATATTGGTATGGTGTGGATGCAATCACATCCATGCCTCATCCATAGGCCACTCTGGCGGGGGTGCGGTCTCCTCTAGGTGAAGTGGTGGTGCTTGAATGTTCCACCATCCTGGAATGACATCTCCTAGGGGTTCCTCTTCCCAGGTCGCTCCGTCAGCTTCTCCATTCCAGAATTGGTGCCTCATGTCTAGATTCCCTCCATAGGCGGCAGTAGTGATGTTGGCATTGAGCCAGGGATGGTCTCCTTCATGAGGAAAAGGGGTGGCTCTCCGAGAGTAGTCCACCTGATGCATGACAGTTCTCTTCGACCAAGAGTCTTGTGGAGACATAGCTGTGGTAAGTTTCTATGAGGAGGACAACGGAGGATAGTTTCCTTAGTTCCAAGTTGGCTTCTAATAGGGCCAATCCTTGGGGGTTGTCCAAAATGGCGGCATAAGCGATTCTCCTATAAGAGGGTGAGAGGATCTGGAGATTGAAGATGTCTTTGATCAGGGCGAGAATGAGGGACATATATGAAGAAGAAAATGGCGGCGTGAGAGGAGAGATTGATATCATCGGTGTAGAGCTCAAAATGTATTTGGATAATGAAATGTAAGGTGATTAAAATGGGAAGGGGTGGGTGTCTGTAAGGTAAGAAGAAGGGAAGGGAATGGTTGATGATTAAAAGGGGAATGGTGGGCTAATAGTGGTAGGGACAGTATTGTTCTTTGCAATAGTATTGGTGGGTTTGGATGTGTTGCTGGTCATAATGTCTTTTTCTTTTTGGGGTGAAGATTGAGATGTGAGAAAAACAGTAGGAGTATTTGGTGGGTTTATCATGTTTAAGTGAGAATTTGTAGAAGTTACAACATTCAGTGGGTTGTTTGTTGTCTAACATAGTTTGTGTTTCTTTTTATACGTCTGGAGGGTCTTGTCTGCATGTGTGAAGTTGTTCTCAGGTTCCCAGGTGTTTTCAGCAGTAGAGTAACCTTTCCATTGCACTAAATAAGATCGACGTCCAGGGTGTCCTCTGTGGTTGATGATACGCTTGACTTCATATTCTTCTTCATCCCCTATGATCTCAGGGGGCGGCGGAGTTCCGGCGATCCCATATTCATCATTTTGGACAAATGGGGAAAGAAGGGAAGCATGGAATACATTATGGATTTTCCAGTTTGGAGGTAATTCCAATTGGTATGTTATAGGGGATAGGACTTTTGTGATGCAGAAGGGTCCTTCTCTTTTTGGGCCAAGCTTCTTAGATGGATAGGAGGTTTTAAGGTTTTTATTGGATAGCCATACTTTGTCGCCATTCTTCCAAGGTTTAAATTTAGGGTAATTGTGGGAGAATTGTTGGGCGTTGGTGATTGCGGCTAATGCTTCATCTCTGGCATTTCCTAGTTCTTTCAGGCATTTTTTGAGGGTGGGGTTAAAGGTTTTCCTGATTGGTGGATAAGCTCTTGGTTTGTATCCCATTATCAGGTTGAATGGGGTTTGTTTGGTTGCGGAATGTACTGAGGAGTTGTGATTGAATTCTGCCATTGGGAGTAGTTTGCTCCACCGATCTTGTTGTCCTTGGCAGAATACCTGTAGGTAAGTTTCCAGCTCTTGGTTTACTCATTCTGTTTCGCTGTTGGTTTGTGGGTGATATGCGGTGGATAGTGCAACGTCATATTTGAGTAGTCAAGTGAGTTCTTTGGCAAATGCTGATGCGAATTGTGGGCCTCGATCAGAGATTACCTTGGAATGTAGTCCGAAGCATGGGAATACGTGCTTAAAAAATAAGGTTGCCACCCCTGCTGCGTTGACCGTTTTGGTAGTTGGGATGAAAATTGCCCCCCCGGCTAAGTCCATGGTCCACCATGACCAATATAGAGTCTGTCCCATGGGAAAGGGGTAGATCAGTGATCATATCCATGGAAATGGTGTGGAAAGGGTGTGGGCTGGTGACAGAAATGGGGACTAGTGGAGGACGGAATGGGTTATTGATGTTTTTGTTTTGTTGGCATATTGGGCACCTGGCGATATATTTTCGGACAAAGGTGGAGAGTCCTGGCCACCAATAGTCTTGGGATAGGAGCTGGATCATGTGGTGTTGTCCTCCATGTCCCCTGGCAGCAGATGAATAGATGGAATGTACTAAGTCTTTTCTAGCATCAGGGGGTATGTAGAGGTGGTGGCGGAAGTAGAGTTGTCCTTCCTCATAGGTCCAGTCTGAGGGGTGGGATTTGTTGGGAATGTGATTCTCCTTGTACATGCATTGTAGTGCATCTAGTACTAACAGATCTTTTTCGGAAGAAACCTTGATTTTATCTCATAATGCGATGTCTATTTGATTGACAAACAGTTCCTCTGACAAGAGTTGGATCTGGTTGTTATTGTTATCAAGGTTTGGGTTTGGCATTCGTGATAAGGCGTCTGCCGGGCCCATTTGTGTTCCTGGGAGGTGATGGAATACCAGATTATACTCTTGTAGAAATAGTTGCCATCGCACGTGTCGTCTGGAGAGTTTCCATGCTTTGGCTTTGTATCGATTTCCTTTCAGGTCTTGAACTCTTTCGATCTGTCTCATTTGCCTATGAGCAGATTCGATCCACTCTTTAAGGGTTTCCAGTTCTTTTATGGCTATGACTTTTTCCATGATCAATGGATTGAGGCCTCTGACAAACCATTCTATCAGGGTGGTATCATCCATCATCTTAGCTTTTCCAGCATAGAGCTGGAAGTCCTGCCTGTATTCCTGCAACTTCTTTGTTATAGGGAAGGAGTCTTTGTCCTTCTGTTTAAGAGCAGCTAACTTTCTCCTATGGTCCAAGTGGTCCTCCTTGGATGAAAACACCGCGAGAAATCTGTCTTTGAAGGCTTTCCAACCTTCAGTATCTGGGACCGTTCCTGCCTCTCGCTGATTGTAGTATGCTTCCGAGAATGTTTTTCCTCTTCCTTTGCTCATCTTATTCAAGGCAGTATTGATTCTGTCTTGGTCATAGGTGTAGATGTCATTATTCATGGAGAAGTAGTTGGCCATGGTCATGATCCACCATGTCGCATCTTCTGATTCTCCAGAAAAATCTGTTGGTAATCCTGCCTGTTTTTCTGACATCCTGATTCGATCCCTTCATGGGGGAGGGGGTTCGATGTCCAGGGCTAATTCAGATTCTGTTGAGTGTGACGTAGCTGTATTAGGTGGGACAGGAGTTGTAGTCCTGTCGGCTGCAACAGTTTCTGTGTTAAGAGTCGGAGGTGCAGGTAGGCTCTGAGAAGGGCGACGATAGGTTCTGGATGTATGGGGTCAGGGGTTGAGATGATGGCTAGGAGTAGTAGAGCTTCCTTCAATTCGAAGTCTTCGAGATGAATCGGGGATAGGGTAGTTTTGGTAGGAGTTGTTGACGTTTTGTTGTTCTTCTCCCTCTGATGGGAGATCAGCAGCTGAGTAAATTCTGACAGATCTTCCCTAGTGGGGTCTTTAGGCCCACTAGACTCTTCTTGGTAGAACAAGGAGTGAACAAGGTTCAACTAGATCTTTTGTGATGTGATCTACGGGTATAGATCCTAGATACAAAGACACCTGCCAAGTTCTAGCTGTCACTCAACAGTAGACAGGAGACTGATAGAAGTCCAGGAGGATTTTGGTAAGTCTGGCTGCATTCCTCACTTAGGAATGGCAGTTGAACCAAATACCACATAGATTAAATGTAGATCTAGTTAAGGTTTTACTGTACATGGGCAGCCTCTATTTATAGGGGAGGGGAAACTACTATGACCATAAGTAGAGATTACAGGAAGGAAGGAATGGCTGTCCATAGGGTAAAGGGTACAGATAGATTGTTGTAGATGAAGGAGATGAAGATCGCACCAGTGTAAGGGTGCGATTGAAAAAGAAACTAAGTCTGAAGATAAGCAATAGGATTCATACCGAAGTATTGGTACGGTGTGGATGCAGTCACATCCATGCCTCATCGGTAGGCCACTCTGGCGCAGGTGTGGTCTCCTCAAGCTGGATTGGGGGTGCTTGGACATTCCACCATCCCGGGACTATGTCTCCTAGGGGCTCCTCTCCCCAGGTCGCTCCTTCAGCCTCTCCATTCCAGAATTGATGTCTCATGTCCAGGTTTCCTCCATAGGCGGCGGTGGAGATGTTGGCATTAAGCCAGGGGCAATCCCCTTCATGAGGAAAAGGGGTGGCTCTCCTGGGGTATTCCACCTGATGCATGACACTGCCCTGATAAAATGGTTTGTCAGAGGCCTCAATCCGTTGATTGTGGAAAAAGTCATAGCCATAAAGGAGCCAGAAACCCTTAAAGAGTGGATCAAAGCCACTCACAGGCAAATGAGACAGATCAAAAGAGTTTGAGACCTGAAAGGGAATCGATACAAAGCCGAAGCACGAGACCCTAATGCAATGGATGTCAACATCATCAAACTATCCCCATTCAATCGCACTAAACACATAAAAGAAAATCACTGCTTCATCTGTCACAAAGTAGGGTGCTCCACCAGGAACCATCTGCGACCAGAAACATCTTCCCACACTAAGTTCCAAAAGAGGGAACAAACCAAGGAGATCTCTGCTACCCCAGCATCATCGGCTATCGCCAATTACATAAAAGTTCTCGGAGACAAAGACGTAAAGGAAGAAGACATCATCAAGATCCTTAAAGAAGTATATGAGGAACCTGTTTACCAAGGAGAAGAGGAGGAGGAAACCATCGCTAAAATAAGCACGGAAGAACTCAGAAACCGGGTAGAATGAGTGAAGGGTTTTTAATGAGGAGAGCTCAATCAGTGTGTAACTCTCCTAGGACCTGGAATGTACAATCACTAGAATGAAAGTCAATCACAATCCTCATTCAAATACTTCCAGGAACCACTGAACTAAAAGCCCTTGTCGACAGTGGAGCAACCAATTGCTTCATTAACAAACCAATAGCCTGGAAACTCCGACTCCCCCTTACAAAACTCAAATTACGAAAAATTGCCGTAAATGCAGATGGAACATCCAATACCGGGGGAGATATTACCCACAAAGCCACTATCACCACTTCCATAGGAGAAAGAAGAGAAACCAGAGACTACCTGGTAATCAAAAGTGGAAAGACAGACATGATCCTGGGAATGAGCTGGTTAACACAACACAACCCAATAATAGATTGGGTTCACCAGGAGCTCAAAGGAGGAAAGAAGAGCATTAACCCAGAGGAATAGCAATACCTAATCAAGTACCTCACTACCAACCTGGCAGAAGATCCAAATGAGGAAGTACTCATTTGATGCTGCATGGGCCAAGAAGAAATCCACAAGCTTACCATCTCTATGGATATAGCCAGAAAGGAACTAAAGAGGGAAATAAAATTACCAGAAAAATTCCAGAAGTACCAACAAGTATTCTCTGAGGAAGCCACCACTACACTTCCTCCTAAAAGAAACTATGACCACTATATCGACCTCCTTCCGACCTTCACACCCAGACAAGCCAAAAACTACCCTCTGAACCCGGAGCAGACTGAGGCATGTAAGAAATTCATTGAGGAACATCTCAAAAATGGAAAGATCCAGAAATCCAAATCACCCCAAGCATCCCCTTTCTTCTTTGTCGACAAGAAAGATGGAAAACTCTGACCCTGCCAAGACTATCGGTACCTAAATGAGCATACGATCAAAAATGCTTACCTCTTACCACTTATTGGAGATCTGATCAATAAACTAAGGGGATCTAAGATTTTCACCAAGATGGATGTATAATGGGGGTACAACAACATCCGAATAGTACCAGAAGACAGATGGAAAGCCACCTTCATTACTCCTCTAGGACTGTTTGAACTCACAGTAATGTTCTTCGGACTCTGTAACTCCCCCACCACCTTCCAAGCACTAATGGATGACATCTTCACCAACTATCTAGCAGAGGGATGGCTCATTATATACATGGACGACCTCCTTATCCACTCTCCAGACCAGAAAACCCATGACAAAAGAACAAAGAAAGTGCTAGAAAGGATGATGGAGCATAAATTATACCTTAAATTGGAAAAATGCTCCTTCAACATAGAAAGCACCAAATATCTAGGAATGGTCATATCAGAGGGATGGACAGAAATGGACCCTATCAAACTTAAAGCTATCAAAGAATGGAACCCCACCTCCACTGTGAGAGGAGTATGCTCCTTCTTAGGATTCTGTAACTTCTACTGGAAGTTTATCAAAGGATTCTCTACCGAAGCTAGGCCCCTTATTGAATTAACAAAAAAAGAGACAAAATGGTCATGGGGGCCTCAGCAGGAGAACGCCTTCTGAAAACTACAAAAACAATTCCTAGAACAACCCATACTGGTGATCCCAGATCTGAGCAAGCCATTCTTCATAATGACCAACACCTCCCTGGTAGGGACAGGGGGAGTGCTAATGCAAAAAGATCTCAACAGAGATCTCCACCCATGTGCATACAGGTCCAGCACTCTATCACCCACGGAATGGAACTATGACATCTATGACAAAGAACTCCTGGGAGTAATACATGCATTAGACAATTGGAGACATTACCTAACCAGAATAGACCACCCGGTAACACTCCTCACAGATCACAAAAACCTCCTATACTTCAAGGAGGCACAGAAACTCTCTAGATGACACGCACAATGGCAACTGTTCCTACAGGAATATGACTTGATGTTTCGCCACCTCCCAGGAACACAAATGGGACTAGCAGATGCCCTCTCATGAATACCAAACCCAAACCTTGATAATGATAACAATCAAATCTGTCTCCTCCCAGAAGAACTATTTGTCAAACAAATAGATCTTGCACTATGTGATAAGATTAAGGTTTCATCAGAAAAGGACCCACTGGTATTGGATGCATTACAATGAATGTACAAGGAAAATCATATCCCCAACAAATCCCACCCCTCAGACTGGACTTATGAGGAAGGCCAACTCTACTTCTGCCATCGCCTCTACATACCCCCGGATGCCCAAAAAGATTTAGTCCATTCCATACACTCTTCCACAGCTGGGGGACACAAAGGACAACACCAAACAATCCAACTCCTATCTCACAATTACTGGTGGCCAGGACTTTCCACCTTCGTAAGAAAATACATCATAGGATGCCCAACATGCCAACAAAACAAAAATATCAATAATCCGGCACACCCACCCCTGATCCCCATCCCAGTTACCAGCCCCCATCCCTTCCACACTATCTCCATGGATATGATCACCAATCTTTCCCCTTCCCAAGGGGCGGACTCTATACTGGTCATGGTGGACCACCATCAGAAAAATTTTGAAGTGCTGATATTCCTAGATGTAAATGATCTTAGAAGTATCAATTAGATTATACTTTAGATGGGCTTATAATTGTTTACATTTTACTAATATCTTGATATT
>JBBPJU010001521.1:0-11437 GCA_038088875.1 Austroboletus festivus | reverse complement strand
CATATATATTTCCTCTTTTAGTTTCCTGTTTAAATATGCATCTTTTATGTTTATTTATTAGATTCTCTAATTCTTGACAACAGCAAGTATGAGAATGGCTTTGATGGACTCAAGTCTTATGATAGGAGAAAATGTTTTATTAAAATCTTGGCTAGGGATCTGAGTAAATCCTCTAGCTACAAGATATGCTTTATATTTTTGTAGATTTCCATTTTTATTATATTTTCACATAAATACCCATTTGTTAAATATGGGCTTCCAATTATTGAGCACTTCAGCTAATTTCCATGTGCCCATATCACTGAGTGTCTTTAGCTCCCTTTGGATTGCTTCCTTCCATTTTGGCCAATTGGAGGATCTTTTTGCCTCTGCAAGTGATAGTAGATCTTGACCTTCAAAGGGAATCTCCAAGAATGCCTTGTATATGCACTCTGCACTAGGTATTTCCTTTGCACAATATATACATTTGGCAGCTGATTCATTATCCTCATCTGGATCATTGACTAAATTGGGTAAGTAATCTATATTGTGATTGGTGTTATTTTTATCTCATTTTTATTGCTTAGGTTCTGAGTGTCACACATCAGGTGGACTACCCATGGAGAGCCACCTCTTTTTCCTTAGAAGGAGATCACCCCTGGCTCAATGCAAACATTGCCTCTGTAGTATATAGGGGAAATATTGATGGACAACACTTGTTCTGGCAAGGAGAGGTTCAAGAAGCTATATGGGAAGAAGAGCCCATTGGTGATTCAGTACCAGGGTGATGGAATGTTCAAGCACCACCAGTGCCACTGGAAGAGATAGAACCCACATCTGAATGGCCCACTGATCCTGAATGGATGTGATCCCATCCATGCCTCCTGCTTATCAGTATGATCTTTCAGTTTACCTTATCACTTGGGCCACTTTCCCTTTTGATTGTGCTCCCCTTCACCTGTGCAATCTTTCCCTTCCTATATCCATGCTTATCTCTGTACCCTCTTCCCTATGGATAGTCCCTCCTCTTATCTACAATCACTTCTTATGGTCATAGTAGTATCCCTTTTTCACTATAAATATGACTGCCTTGTACAGTAGTTTTCTTAATTAGATCTACATTTAATCTACATGGTATTTGGTTCAACTGCCATCCCTAAGCAAGGGCTGCAGCAAGACTTACCCAAACCATCCTGAACTTCTATCAGTCTCCTGTCTATTGTTGAGTGACAGCTTGAACCTAGGCATATCTCTGTGTCTAGAATCTATATCTATAGATTGCATCACAAAAGATCTAGTTAAACCTTGTTCACTTCTTATTCTACCAAGAAGAGTCTAGTGGGTCCAAATCCCCACTAGGGAAGATCCATCACCATTTACTCCACCACTGACCCTCACTCCAAGGGAGAGGAATACCTCCAACACAACAACTCCTACTGAGATATCCCTATCCCTGATTCATCTAGAAGACTTCAAATCAGAGGAAGCTCTACTTTTCTTAGCCATCATTACAACCCCTGACCCCATAGCATCAGAACCTATTGTCACCCTTCTCAGAGCCTATCTACATCTCCAGCCCTTAACACAGAAACTGTTACAGCCAACAGAAATCCAACTCCTGTCCCACCTAATACAGCTACATCACAACCAGTAGAGGAAGACTTCACCCTGGACATTGACCCACCTGTCCAACCATACAGGAAGGTGAAAATGACTGAAAAACAAGCTGGATTACCATCAGATTTCTCTAGAGAAGGAGAAGATGCAACATGGTGGATCATGACCATGGATAACTACTTTTCCATGAATAACAATATCTATACATATGATCAGGACAAGATCAACACTGCCTGATATGGTATACAAGATGTGGAGCTTGAGGCATTGAGTGACAAAGAGGTTGAACTCTCCTAAGTTTGGCCTGTGCAGGATGCATATGGCAAGGATGGATTTCCAGGCACAGGTGGCAAGGTGGAAGACAATGAAGCAATGATTCAGGCAGTGCCTGACTAGAACTCTTTCAAGAAAAGGTAAACCATCCACCTTTCCAAGGTACAGCTAAACTCCACATAGAATTGCATAGAATCCAACTAAGGAAAAGACTAAGGTTACATGGGTGCTATTTATACGTAAATGGAAATGGATGGGAATCTATTCCCTTCTGGATTCTGGAACTATGACCTGCCAAATTAGTGGTAGGGAATGGAAAGCATCATGTTTGGGATAAGATTCAATATATCATGCACTGCCTATGGAAGAAGGAAGAAGGGCAATGCATGGGAACTCTCCCACAGTTGTGGAAAGTTGCCAACATAAGTTCTAAATTAGGATATATGAGATCACAGAATGTAAGGATAGTAATACCAAATCAGGCATGTGCCATGAGGAGCAGAAAGGGTGATTTGGTAACTGACAAGGCTGTGAGTGATCAAATATATCCTAAATAGAAATGGAAGAAAAGATGACTAAGAAGGGTTTTTATAGGAAAGGAAAAGTGTCCTCTTGCCAAGCGAAGAAGTCAGTGATGTCTTGGGCATTCCAAGTGAACCAGTTCTTCCCCAAGGGAACATTCTCCTGATTGTCCAGTAAAGGAGGAGAGGCATTCCATGTTGAAAAAGAGTCACCCTAGGCAAGTCCACTAGAGTAGTCATCCTCAAGGTCAACTGGCCCTCCAAGGAATGAGGAAAAACTTGGTGCATCTAGCACATCTGGGAAGGGAGTAGGCATCTGCCTCCATCATTCCATAACACTACCCTAAACAAGATGAGCAAAGGAAGGGGAAAAATGTTCTCAAAATCTTACTATAATCAGCAAGCAGATAGAATGGTCCCAGATACAGAAGGATGGAAAACCTTCAAAGAAAAATTTCTCACAGCATTTTCATTCAAGGAGGACCACTTAGACCATAGGAGGAAGTTAGCTGCTCTAAAATAGAAGGATAAGAAATCCTTCCCTATAACAAAGAAGTTACAGAAATACATGCAGGACTTCCAGCTTTTGCCAGAAAAGCTAAGATGATGGATGATATCACCCTGATTGAATGGTTTATCAGAGGCCTCAATCCATTGATCATGAAAAAAGTCATTGCAGTCAAAGAGCCAGAAACCCTTAAAGATTGAATTGAATCCAGTCACAGACAAATGAGGCAGATCAAATGAGTATAAGACCTGAAAGGGAATCAATACAAAGTAGAAGCATGTAATCTGAATGCAATGGATATTGACATCATCAAATTATCCCCATTCAATCATACTAAATACAAAGGAAAATTGCTGCTTTATATGCCATAAAGTAGGGTGCTCTACCAGGAACCATCCATGACCAGGAACATCTTCCCACACTATAAAGTTCCAAAAGAAGGAATAGACAAAAGAAGTCTTCATGACCCCCACATTATTGGCAATCGTTGATTATATTAAAGTTCTTGGAGAACAAGACATTAAAGAGGAGGATATAATCAAGATCCTAAAAGAGGTCTATGAAGATCCAGTCTACCAAGGGAAAGAAGAAGAAACCATTGCTAAAATAAGCATGGAAATCCTATGGGCATGAGTAGCAAAAGCAAAGGATTTTTGATGAGGAGAGCTCTGTCAGTATATCACTCTTCTACAATCTGAAATGTACAATCTATAGAATGAAAATCAATTACAATCCCTATTCAAATACTTCCAGGAACCACTGAAATCAATGCCCTTATCAATAGTGGAGCAACCAATTGCTTCGTCAATCTTACCATTGCCTGGAAACTTAAACTCCCCCTTACAAAGTTACAACTCCAAAGAATAGCAGTAAATGCAGACAAGACTACTAATAAAGGAGGAGATATTATGCACAAAGCCACCATCACTATGTCCATAGGAGGATAAAAGAAAACACAAGACTACTTAGTAATCAAAAGTGGAAAAATGGATATGATTCTAGGAATGAGCTGGTTGGCCAAATACAATCCAATAATCAATTGGATAAAGAGGGAACTCAAGAGAGGGAAGAAAAGCCCTGGCTCAGAAGAACAAAAATACCTAATCAAGTATCTTACAACCAACCTAGCTGAGGAATCAAATGAGAAAGTCCTCATAAGATATTATACTGAGGAAGAAGAAATCTGAAAACTTACCATCTCCACAGATATCATCAGAAAGGAGAAATAAAAACAGGTGGAATTACCAGAAAAATTCCAACAATATGCTAAGATATTCTCCAAAGAAGCTATCATGACACTTCCTCCCAAACGAGCATATGACCATTACATTGATCTATTACCATCCTTCACCCCTTGAAAGGCAAAAAGTTACCTACTAAATCTGAAACAAACTGAGGCCTGCAGAAAGTTCATCGATGAACATTTGAAAAGCAGAAAGATCCAACCATCAAAATTCCCTCAAGCATCCCCTTTCTTTTTTGTAGACAAGAAAGATGGGAAACTCTGACCCTGCCAAGACTATCAGTATCTAAATGAGTACACAATCAAAAATGCTTATCCATTATCACTAATCGGAGACCTTATCAATAAATTAAGGAGATCAAACATCTTTACCAAAATGGATGTATGATGGGGATACAACAATGTAAGGATCCACCTGGAAGACAGATAAAAAGCAGCATTTATCACACCTATGGGACTGTATGAACCAACAGTCATGTTCTTTAGACTCTATAATTCCCCAGCAACATTTCAAGCACTCATGAATGATATTTTTGCCAATTATCTAGCTGAAAGATGGTTAGTGATATACATGGATGACCTTCTTATCCACTCTCCTACTCAAGAAATTCATGACCAAAGGACAAAGAAAGTCCTAGAATGAATGATGGAGTATAAACTATACCTAAAACTGGAAAAATGCTTCTTTAACACCAGGGAAACAGAATACCTAGAAATGATAATCATGGAAGGACAAACAAAGATGAACCCAGTAAAGCTCAGGGCCATCGAAGAATGGAACCCCCCCTCATCAGTAAAGGGAGTATGGACCTTTCTAGGATTTTGCAAATTTTACTGAAAGTTTATCAATGGATTCTCCACCAAGGCATGGCCCCTCATTGAGTTAACCAAAAAAGAGACAAAATGGCACTGGAGAATCAAACAAGACAAAGCCTTTAAAGATCTACAAAAACAATTTTTGATCAAACCAGTCCTCTCCATCTCCAATCCAACAAAACCATTCTTTGTCATGACCAATACATCCCTAGTCAGAATGGGAGGGGTGTTAATGCAAAAAGATGTCAGTGGAGATCTCCGTCCTTGCACTTATCAATTCAGTACCCTATCCCCTGCAGAATGAAATTATGACATATATGATAAAGAGCTACTCAGGGTTATATACACACTAGATGACTGGAGACATTACCTAATTAGGACCAACCACCTAGTAACTCTCCTGACCAATCACAAGAACCTTCTATACTTCAAGGAGGCATGCAGATTGTCTAGACAGTATGCCTGATGGCAACTATTCCTACAAGAGTATGATCTGATTTTCCAATACCTCCAGGGAGCCAAATGGAGCCTGCTGATGCCCTGTCCTGTCTATCCAATTCAGATACCTCCAATGATAACTCCAACCTCAGGCTAATCCCTAAACAGCTCTTCATCAACCAAATAGACACTGCCTTGCAGGATAAGATCCAACTATCATCTGAAAAAAATCCACTGGTACTGGATGCATTACAATAACTAAGCAAGGAAAATCATGTTCCCAACAGATCTCACCTCACAGATTGGTCATTCCAAAAAGGACAACTCTACTTCTGAAATCGACTCTACGTTCTCCCTGAAGCCAGAAAGGATCTGGTATATGATATCCACTTCTCTGCAGCCAGAGGACATGAAGGCCAACACAGAATGATACAACTTCTATCCAGGGACTATTTGTGGCCAGGACTCTCTACATTTGTTAGAAAATACATAGTGGGCTGCCTGATCTGCCAACAAAACAAAAACATAAACAACCTCAACCACCTGCCCCTGGTGTCCATACCAGCCATCAGCCCCCACCCATTCCATACTATCTCCATGGATATGATCACTGATCTGCCCCCTTCTTATGGATTAGACTCTATTTTAATTATGGTGAACCATGGACTTAGCTGGGGGGCTATTTTCATTCCAACAATCAAAACTGTCAATGTGGCAGGGGTGGCAGAACTATTTTTCAAATTAATATTCCCATGCTTTGGACTGCACTCGAAAGTCATATCTAATAGGGGCCCTCAATTTGCATCCACCTTTACCAAAGAACTAGCCCACCTCCTAGATTACGATATAGCACTATCCACCATATACCACCCACAAACCAATGGAGAAACGGAACAAGTAAATCAGGAATTGAAAACCTATCTAAGGATCTTCTGCCAAGAACAACAAGACAGATGAAGTGAGCTTCTCCCTATGGTGGAATTTAACCATAATTCTGCTGTCCACTCAGCTACCAAACAAACTCCATTTCACCTAATAATGAGATATGAGCCCAGGGCTTATCCACCAATCAGAAAAACACACAATCCAAACCTGGAACTACACCTCAAACTACTGGAAAGTGCATAAGACAAGATACTTGCAGCCATAATCAATGCCCAACAATTCTCTCACATATTTTCTAAGTTCAAACCCTGAAAGAAAGGTGATAAAGTCTGGCTATCAAACAAAAACCTTTGAACCTTCTATCCATCTAAGAAACTCAGCCCAAAAAGGGAAGGATCCTTTACCATCATGAAAGTACTCTCACCTGTGATGTACCAATTGAGATTACCCCCAACTTGGAAAATCTATGATATATTCCATGCTTTCCTTCTTACCCCATTCATCCAAAATGATGAATATGGGATTGTCAGCACCCTGCCACCTGCTGAGATCATAGGTGATAAAGAAGAATACAAGATTGAATCCATCATCAATCACAGAGGATATCCTGAATGTAGGTTCTATCTGGTCAAATGAAAAGAATATAGCACTGCAGAAAACACCTGGGAGCCAGAAAGTAACTTCACCCACATCAACAAAACTCTGAAAACATATAAAAAACAATACAAACTGCTATGACAAAACAATCCACCTTCTGCTGTGACTTCTACAAATTCTCCCTTAAATAAAAAGGACCTACACGAAACGCCCGATGTTTCTCCCATAACTCCATCTTTGAACCACTGAGATAAAAACATTATATCCATAAATATATCAAAATCCATGCTTACTTCTGTAACATCAATTACTGTCTACACCACCACCCCTATTAAGCCCACCATTCCTTTCTTG
This sequence comes from Austroboletus festivus, assembly GCA_038088875.1. NCBI lineage: Eukaryota > Fungi > Basidiomycota > Agaricomycetes > Boletales > Boletaceae > Austroboletus > Austroboletus festivus. The sequence continues at coordinate 4,206 of JBBPJU010001521.1, read as the reverse complement.
ATCATTAATCACTTCCTTCCTTTCTTCCTATTTTATGAATGCCCACATCTCCCCATTTTAATTACTTTGAGATTTGTTATCCAAATTGGCTTCTTCCTTTACACTAATAATCTCAATCTCATCTCTCATGCCTCTATTTTCTTCTTTATTTATGTCCTTTATCCTCACTCTAATCAAAGATGTCTTCAACTTCCAAATCCTTTCCCCCTCTTATAGGAGACTTATGTTTGTGGCCATCCTAGATGATCCACAGGGAGTCTCTCTCTTAGAAGTAAACTTCAAACTACATAAACTATCCTCTATCATCCTACTTATAGAAACCCACTAAAGCTATGTTGCCACAAGACTCCTTATCGAAGAAAATCCACTGGAAAACATTACTGAGGTGATCGCAGAAAATCTCTGCATGATAGAAGCTCAGACTCTTGATGCCCTTTATTTCTGTGGACTGGGGTACTTCATCAAACAACTTTCTGCCTCCATCTTTTTTGGAAAGATCTACCCCATATACCTCCAACTCCCCAAAGGTATGGGACAGTGAGGAATTATCGACCTCCAACTTGCTAGACAGTTCATTTTCCTTAATGGCAGCAGTTTTCCATTTGAGACTGAGGTGACTAGACAGATTACCAGAGAATCAGGAGATAGCTCAGAAAGAGAGAATCTTCTTCCCATTCTGATTTGTCTCCCAAGACCTTTTATGAAAGTTAAGGTTATTGAAGATTCAGAAATCTTTGAAGGAGAAGTCAAAAACTCTCCCTCTCAAGCCCTTCTGCTCCCCTCTATTCCATCCCCCCCACCCCATACCCACTCTTCAAAGATCTAAGTAACCTCTCATCTTTCATATCTACTCCATCTCCTATGAGTCCTCAACTTCACCTACCAACTCCCAAACTTATCAATGTTATCAGTGCAGAAGTCCTGACTACCTCAGACTGGCCTGCCCCCGCTACACCTGTTCCTACTGTGGAATTGATGGACCAGGGCACCCACAACATCTATGCCTCTGTTGCAATAAGGGTCAATCTAACTAGATGGATGATGGACTGGAATGAGACCAATGAGGTCCATCAATCTTATCAATAGGGTAATATCATACATCAGATGGACTACTTACAGAGAGCCACCCCTTTTTTCTCAGAAGGGAATCACCCCTGACTCAATGCCAACATCACCTCCATAGCATATGGGGGAAATATTGACAAACAACACTTATTCTGGCAAGGAGAGGCTCAAGGAGCTATGTGGGGAGAAGAGCCCATCAGTATTTCAGTACCAGGGTGGTGGAACATTCAAGCACCACCAGTGCCACTGAAAGAGATGGAACCCACATCTGAATGGCCCACTGATCCTGCATGGATGTGATCTCATCCATGCCCCTTGCTTATCAGTATGATCTTTCAGTTTACCTTATCACTTGGACCACTTTCCCTTTTGATTGCACTTCCCTTTACCTGTGCGATCTTTCCCTTTCTACATCCATGCTTATCTCTGTACCCTCTACTCTATAGACAGTTCCCCCCCTTATCTACAATCACTTCTTATAGTCATAGTAGTATCTCTTCTTCACTATAAATACAACTGCCTTGTACAGTAGTTTCCTTAACTAGATCTATGTTTAATCTATGTGGTATTTGGTTCAACTGCCATCCCTAAGTGAGGGCCACAGCAAGACTTACCCAAACCATCCTGAACTTCTATTAGTCTCCTATCTACTGTTGGATGTCAGCTTGAACTTAGGTGTATCTCTGTGTCTAGGATCTATACCCATAGATCACATCACACTAGGCCTTGCTTTCTATTGTATACTCATTTATTGTTTATATTTTTGCCACTCTCTGTCTGATCCATAGATTCCAGTTCTTTATTGTTATTGGCATTCAATGCCAGTTCACCAATAGTATATGGCTCACCTGCAGACCAGTAATCAGGTGATAAATTTGATAGTGACATATATGAAAAATGGTAGTTGTGTAATACTTTCACAACTTTTATATTAGTGTCCCAATAAAGTACTGCTCTGGCAGCATTACTATAGTCAACAAATGTATATGACTTTACCTTTACCTCAAGCTTGTTCAATCTATCCTCTTTAAGTATCCAAATAGGAATACCAAATTCTTATATTGTAAAGACATCAGGTCTATCACCTGTTTATTTTTGGTGTGGTGTAATGTCACTAATGGTGTATGTGTAAGTGCAATTTTGGAAATATGTGGCATGTGACATCACTTCTGGCCATACCTCTTTTAGAATATTGTGAGCCAATAACATTACACAGGTGAGCTCTACAAGTGTGCAGTTATACTGTTCAGCAATGCCATTCTATTCTAGCATACAGGGAGTAGTAGTTTGGATTTTGATATTCTTATCTAGGCACCAATTGATTAGATTGTGGTTCATATACTCTTGTTCATTGTCTATCTATATAATCTTGGGCAGATGCTTCTCCTGACACTCAATTCAATTTAAATGATGTTTTACTTTTTCTGATGCTTCACTCTTTTGTTTCATAAAGGCAAGCTTAGTTCATTGCATGCAATTATTGACAAATGAAATGTAATATCTATATTCTTTTTAGAAAGAGATAGGGGCTGGGCCCCATATATTTAAATATGTCATTTTACTCAGTTTGGTAACTTGTTGGTGGTAGTGATTGCCTACTTAGTTTAGCCTGTGTGCATGCCAGATAATCAAAGTCCTATGGGCTGTCAAGTATAGAGAATCTGTCCATGAGGTTTTTTTCATGCATATACTTAAATCCTGAGATACTGATGTGGCTGAGATGGTAATGCCATTATTCCCATATATAGCTTTGTTTTATTTTAATGGCAATGTGCACCTCATCTGGCAAAATGGTGTATATACTTAGATAGTATAAGTTTTTATTATGTTTAGCTTGTACAATCATAGTTCTCTTTATATTATATATGTTTAGGTATCTATTTGTGAATACAACTTTTTCTCCAGCATAATCTATTCAGCCAAAAGATATGAGGTTATTATATACCATGGGAATATAAAGGGTGTCATTTAATTTGATTTTAGTGGTCCAATTGCTGATCTGACTTTGTATGATTACTGTCCTATGCCCTTTAGCAGCAATAGCAAAGCCTTCAAGGCCTTATATAGTCTTATTTGTCAGTGTCATAAAATTTATAAATGCCTTTTTTTGGGCATAAATGTGTGATGTTGTGCCTGAGTTAGCAATCCACAAATAAGCAGAACAATTGGCATCTTTGGCCACTTCATTGAAAAATGATCTAGTAAATGTAGTTATAAGTGTGTGATTATTGTCCATATCAAAATCAATATCCTCTAGTGCTACTTTGGCATATTCTCTTCCTTTTTCCTTTTGGACAGATTTTTCTCTCTCTTTCTGCTTACTAATCTGCCCCTTTCCATAATTGGCAGGGTTTCTCCAGCACTCAGCATCTTTATATTCACATTTGTTGTAGATGCTACATTTGATATTATCATATAAGTGGCAATCACATATGGTGTGATTTGTGTGGCAGCATATGGAGCATAGTGGAAATATGGTCTTGGCATGGGAAGATCCAGCACTGCATGCCATGAGAGCACTGTCAGTGCTGATATTTCAGTAGCACTGCTCCTCCTGATGAATAGCTTGGCAGAGCATATATGCTGTCAGACATCAGATTATGATCCTGATTGGTTTGATACACCAAGTATGATGATATGCATGCATCCCAGCTCAGCAGCAAGGACATTACTAAGATATCTTCGAATTGTTTTTTATTAATTTTATATTCTGAAATGCAGAGCCTTTTTCTTAGATCTTTTAGGTCCTGAATATAATCCCTTAAGCTACTCCCTTTGGCTGCTTTCATAGCAAACAGTTTGCACTGAGTACTAAGTAGCAACTGAATATGCCAAGGGTGATGGGTGTCCCTAAGTTGATCCCATATTTGTCATGCTAATTCAGGGGCATTGAGCTATGATATGTCTTTTTTACTAATCACACCTCAAACATGGCCAGATAAGTCCAGCTAACAGACCCAATAATTATTTAAGAATAGATTTCACCTTGTAAACATCTCAAGATAAGTGTGCAAACTTTAAATCATATTTTGAGTATCTATCAAATATGTATGCTTTTAATATTCATATACATAGGATAGATGTTTCCGAATGCATGACCAAAACTTTGTTGACATAGCAACATTGCAGCCCTATATTTAA
>JBBPJU010001520.1:0-11439 GCA_038088875.1 Austroboletus festivus | reverse complement strand
AAGAGAACACTCAGGAGTCTGACAAGGGGACAAGCACAAGAGATGTGATTGTAAGGGAGAACTAGACTAAAGTACATGGCAGCGATGAAGCAGACTTATATAGTGTATAGGAATGAGAGGCAGTGTGGGAATACTGCCTTGAATGGAAATGAGGCTGTCCATAGATGAGTCATATAGAATGCGATGGAATATCAAAGAATGATCGATGAGTCAGAAGATAAAAGAATGACTCATGATGACAAGTAGCAACTGAGTAATCGGGCCAATTACTAAATGTAAATGATTAAGCAGAAATAAGAGGATATGACTCAGCCTGAAGACGAATTGGACTTATCCTAAGTAGGATTATCCAAGAGGAAATGAAAGGCTAGAGTCGGTACAATGGTTATACATAGAAAAGAGAAAGAAATCGTAACACAACCTCCATATCTCTAATCCTAAATATGTGGAAAGTGAATCTGCAAGGATGCAACATATAAGTCCTGCACCAATTCCATACCCCCCCTGCTACATACTCTACCTCACCTTCATTTCCTGGACCTCTGACCCACTTCCTGACACTGGCCTTGTCCTTCTCCACAACTCCCTGTGCTCCTCCTCCAGAGTTGTTGATTTATCTTCAGACATCACAGGAGTTGTCCTGAATGTCTGAAGAAGAACTCAATGCATGGTAGGCAATAAGCTGCCTACCCAGAGTCCAGGTTTGCATGGCATGCAAACCACCACATTCAGAGAAATTCCATGGTCTTGGGTGCATGGTTCTCAATCTCAGGGTCTTAATATCTGACTTCCACATGATATATATTGATGACACATACATACCAGTACAGATGATGATTCTCAGCATCTTTACTCAATATAAGCATGATATCCAAGTTTATTCTCAGATTTACAGAATCCTGCTTTTGTTGAAGATTATATGTGGTGTTATGATCTCTGATCAAGATTACCTTGATTATAGGAAAGACTGCTTTTGTACAACATGCTGGCTTTGAATAGGAAATAGTTATAATGTTAATGAACTAGATCCACTATTGGCGGAAGAGCCTGCCTGGCCTGTTACTGATAAGTGGGTTGATTAGTGGGTGGAAAGTTTATTGACAGATCCTTTATTTTTTGTTCAGATATCCAAAAGCTGAGTTTTCATTTCCACCTCAGTATTGGAGATACTTTAGATCATTGATCTCTTCAGATTTTCTATCAATGACCTCTCTGTTGATATACCTTTACTTTGGCTCTTCTGATGAAGGCCTCATGTTCTTATCTTCCATTTCTTTTATCCAATATGTTGGGCATCACCAGCCCTCTTTCATTTCCCTTATTATCGGACTACCTCATTTCTTTGCCTCATGTGAGGTATAGCATTTATGGATCTTGATCCTACAGTGCCTCTTTCCATTCCCAGAGTTGCCTAGTGTGGTAGCAGGATTGCATCCAAAGGCCCAGTATTATAAATACAATAGCCATATGTACTTGTAGCCTCAGCTAGATCTATACAATCACAAGTGTGGTGTTTAGTTTCCTCAGTGTGAAAGAGTCACTGCAGTGATCTTATCCATTGAATGTCTATTAGTCTTTGTGCTACTATTGAGTGCATGCTGCAATAAAGGATCAGACTAGGTGTCACACTTATCCAGCGTAACATTAGATCTAGCTGAACTATCATCCCTTATATCATCAAGAAGAGTATCCATCAACAGGCAAGATTTCATCAAAAAGGTTTACCATCCTGGTAGACTCTGACTTGGACTCCCACCAGCAAGACAACCAAGCTGAGGCCATCAGAAACACTCCAGTTTCTTCTTGATCTCTTCGCATCTTGGAAAGAAGCAGAACTTCTGAGATATCTTATTCATTCCTCACTAGTCAATAATGGATACATTACAGACCTTCTACATCAGAACCTGCACCTCCAATTCCTACTATTAAGACTGTCTTTGCTGGAAGGGATCCATCTCCTATACCTGTTGAACTACCATCTTTATCTACAGATAATTCAATAAGGGAGCCAGAGTCTTATAAGGGCAGACCACCCACCCCAGAACCAATTCAGGTAGATATTGAAGAAGAAGACTTTACCCTTGGAATACCAGTACCATCTAAGAAAATGAGTACCCAAGTGAAGGAACTCAGGGCAGGATGCCTAGCAGATTTTTCAGGAAAAGCAGAGGATGGATCATGTCTATTACTGCCTACTACCTAATGAATGAAGATCTCTATGATACTGAACAAAAGAAAATCTTAACCACTCTTAACAAGATGAGTAAAGAGAGAGGAAGAATATATGCTGAAGGGTGGTATACCTTCCACAACCAGAAAACTGCTGAAGAAAAGAAGAAGGAAACTTGGGAAACATTTGCCATCAACTTCTTAAACTCATTTGTATCCAATGAATCCCACAAAGATAGCCAAAGAAAGTTGACACAAATGCATATGAAGTGAGGTGAAGGCACCCTATGTGAATGGTTTATTAAAGAATTGAACTTTGACATCTTCTCCCCCATAGTCCTGGTAAAAGAACCTGACACTCTCAAAGAATGAATTGAAAAATCATATTAAAGGATGAGGTAGATAGAACAAGAAAGAGACTTACAAGGAAATCACCTTACCTATTCCAGAACTGAAGAAGAAAGATCCAGAGATTTAAATGCCATGGATGTTGATGCCATCAAACTGACCCCAGTCAAGAAAGCCAAACACATCAGAGAAAATCAATGCTTCATATGCCATAAGATTGGCTGTTCCACTAGGAAACACCCAAGGAATCACCCTCAGGGACAGAATCAGGGACAAGGAAATAATCAAGGAATGCAAGCAAAACCTCAGAAAAAAGTATGGAAAGTAAAAGAAGAATCTGTAGGAGTTGCTGATGAATATGTAAAGAAGCTTACTAGCAAAAAGAAGATTAATCAAGACAATCTTCTCAGAGTGCTGAAGCAAGTGTATAATGAAGACTATACACCAATGGAAGTAGATAATGAAGGAAAAGAAGAAACAGTTACAAAGGTGGAAGTCCAATCCACCTTTTTGATCACTTGCATTGCCAAGGTAAAGGGTTTTTAAGAAGGGGGCATGAAATTGTGTCATAACTCTCTAGATTTCCATCTATACTTGTATCAAAAGATTTCAATGCAATCCAAATCCTGATTTTAGTACATGATCTCAATGGAAAAACCACAATAAAAACAAAAGCCCTGGTAGATTGTGGAGCAACAAATTTTTTTATAAACTAATTTTTTGCACAGTGGCACAACTTACCTCTGGAAAGACTAAGATAATCCAGAAATGCTATCAATGCTGATGAAACCAAAAATGTTGGAAGAGAAATATGCTACAAAACCACAGTGGAACTAGAAATAAGTGAAAGAAAAGAAAAAAGAACCTTTATGATTATCAGATGCAGAAAAATGAATCTTATACTAAAGATGACCTGGCTAAAGAAAAACAACCCAGACATCAATTGGGCAACAGAAGAATTATCTATCCCCGACTGGTTCCCAGTAAAGAAAGAGAACACTGAACCACAATGATATTTGGTAAAATATTTGTCCTGTGACCTATTCAACCCAACTGAAGAAGTAGTAATTCAACATTGTGGAGATGAAGAAGACTTTGAAGAAATAAGGAAAACCACCATTTCTACTGAGTTAGTCATAAATAAAGAAAAAAAAAAAGTAAAACTCCTGAAAAGTTTAAAAAATATCAGAAAGTATTCTCTGAAGAAGCTACCCACTCAGTTCCCCCTTCCTGACTCTATGACCATTGGATTGACCTCAACAACTCTTTTACTCAGAAATGAGCTAAAAACTACCCTCTGAACCCCACTGAAAGTGAAGCATGCAGGAAATTCTTGGATGAACAACTGGCAGTAGGAAAAATCAAACCATCATAATCTCCCCAAGCATCCCCCTTCTTTTTTGTAGATAAGAAGGATGGAAAATTAAAACTCTGTCAAGATTATTGATATCTCAACTTCCATACTATTATGATGGCACTTTTCCAAGCCTTCTCTTCCCCTATTTATCAAGACATTCTTACAGTCATGTGCTAGTCACATACTTATGACCAATCACATGCATGGTTATGTGATACTTATGACTATTTAACTTCAAGTCTTACTCTAAGCACTATGGATTGCTAGTGTTAAATCCTGGTCCTCCAGATCATTCTTCAAGGATTTCTGAAGCTAATGGGTAATTGCAAGGGGATTAGGATAGAGATGGACCAAAGTCTGAATGGAGATTGTAAATGGAAGTGTTATGACTCTATTTTATTCAACTCTTATTTTGACTTTATGATGGTCATGTGACTTCTAGATCACATGCTTATGACATCACAACACCAGTCACATGCTTGGTCATGTGGTCTGCATGATATCTTATCAAAATCCTTAGGCTTGATGCCTTACAGAACACTAGACAGATTGCTAGTCAGTCTCTATACTATTGAACTTAGTGCTTTTCTGCATTCATGGAAAGTACTTACTATTTATGGAAACCTAGACATAGGAGGATCTTCTATAGATCTCCTTTGAATCCTGAACATGCAACAAACACATGTCTATACCTCATGTGTGTAGCATGCTGCCACATTCATTTCACAGAAGCATTCTCTGCTTCTATCCTCATTGAAGATGCATGTTGAACATGCTTGAACCTCATGTATTTAATCTCTGCAGGCTTCTCCTTCTGAACTTCTATTCCATACCTGCAGGAGTATAGTATGTTTTAATTTCCTTTTATATTTCATATTCAGGATCTAATCCTATTGGTGGATATGATCCACTCTTATCTATAACTCACCTTGACTCTAGATGGATACAGGGTATATGCATTGCCTTGCACTGGTGTGCACAGGTTCCATTTCATATTTAATGAAAACCATTAGGCTGCCACACTTGGCTATGTGCATTGCCTTCTATTTATAATTCAGGACCATATCCTATTGGTTCCCTATTTAGTAGTAGTACAAACATGTACATACAATAGAATAGTATATAAACCCCCAGGATTACAGAGCTGGCTTCCCAGTTCTGAAGTCTTGGAGTTTCTCCTCTAAGAGTTCCTTAAAACTGGATCTTTCCCCTACATCCCTTTACTCTAGTAGTAGTTGTGGCTCTGGTGGTTAGACTGATGATACAACTCTTTTAGATTGTTTCAGGAAGTACTTAATGTAACAGAGGAGTGAGGATTTTAGTGCAAGATGATACAGAATGCAAGATGTGGAGGCCTAGTCTGCATGCAATAATCCTATCTGCTTTGGAGATCCTAGGCCCATACTGGATATAGATGGAGAGGATAGCCTGCAAGGCATTGATGAATTTGGTGGATAGAAGGAGGCACAGGGCTAGAACCTATCACACTTAGACTCTCTTGAGAAATGGTAAACCATCCACTGTTTCAAGATACAGCTAGTTTCATGTAAAGTTGCATAGATTCTAACTGGGGATAACTCTACTGTACATGGGCACTTGTATATGTAAATGGTAAGTGGTGGGAAGTTATCCCCAGATTGGGAATCCCCAACCTGAGATACACTGCCTTACTCTTTCTGGGATAAGGTTTAATAAAGAAGTGAGAGCATCCTAAGAGGGAATTGGAAATGAAGACTGTGCACACTGCCTTGAATAAAAGGGGAAGGGCAGTATGCAAGAGCTCCCCATTGATTCAGGTCTGAACTCTAATGTAGGTATATAAAAGGTTGATCAGAAAAGAAAGTATCCTCTATTGTAGATGTGGCTAAATAAGGGAAGTAATGCTCACCCTGGCATATGCTGTATGGAGAAGGAAGGATGGGGTTATAACTTGGGAGGGGAAGAGTATCTATGAAACAGGATAGAAGAAAAAGAGAAGGATCAGGTGTTCAGAAGAAGGGAAAAGAATATCCTTGCCTGTCCATAAAGTCCTGAAGGTCTTGATGGTCCCAGTTGTATCAGACCTCATTCTCCCAAGTCAGGGGAATGTTCTCTTGTGGGTAATCCTCCTCTTCCTACACATCTGCATCTCCATTCCATTTTTGAGTGAACTGTGGTTCCACCTCCATGTCACCTGAGGTGAAGGAGGAAGAAAAAGATGGCTGGTCCAGTGGTTCTGAGTAAGGGGTAGAAGGATGCCTCCATTGTTCCATAACATTACCTTCCTCCTCTGGGAAAATGGGATGATTTCATTCATCCTCAAGCCTTGTCATTGCTTTCAGTGCCTTAATAAAGGGGGCATTCCTGAAGGGCATGGTTGGGGAGGCATAGATGGCATGCAGGGCATAAATAGAGGGGGTGTCACGCATCAGGTGGACTACCCACGGAGGGCGACCCCGTTTCCTCACGAAGGAGACCAACCGTGGCTCAATGGCAACATCGCCCACGCACCATACGGAGGGAGCGAGGACGGGAGACAGATATTCTGGGGAGGACAGCCTGAGGGAGCGACCTGGGGAGAGGAACCACTTGGGAAGTTCGTCCCTGGATGGTGGAATGTGCAGGCCCCACCCTTGGGACTAGAGGAGACTGCACCTGTGCCGGAGTGGCCAATGGACCCCGCCTGGATGTAACCCATCCACGCCCCATCGTCATCGTACATTCTCTTGGAACCTTATCTCAGATCTCTTATCGGACTACTTTCTATTCCGATCGCACGTACTTACCTGTGCGATCTTCCATTCCCCCATTATCTATGACCCCCTTTTTGTTCATTAACGGACAGTCCCATCTTCACCCATGACCGCTTCTTATGGCCATGGCCATTCCCCTTCCCTATAAATACGGCTGCCTTGTACAGTAAATTCCTTAACTAGATCTACGTTTAATCTACGTGGTATTTGGTTACCTGCCATCCCTGAGTGAGGGCCGCAGTCGACTTCTCTAACTATCCCGGATTTCTACCAGTCTCCTGTCTACTGCCGAGTGACAGCTGAACAACTTAGGGGTCAATTGTGTTGCACAATCTATACCCGTAGATCGCGTCACAGGGGGCACTTCCAGTAGGCCTCATGTAGTCATCTATATGCTGGGCAATGTGGGCTAGGAGTTATAGAGGGGGTAAGAAGATTGGGGCATCAATGAAGGGGGTGGCCCAGGGCTCTTTGTAAACGTCCACTGCAGACATAGTAGGGACAGTCCCAAGGATGGGGATGGTTGTAGTTGCATCATTCGCACTAGAAGGTGATGGAGATGTCATCATCCTCAGGGATGTTTCAGGAGAGGGAATGGAGGCTGTGGTGGAGAGTGGGGGGAGAAGAGATCCTTAAAAAAAAAGGGCAATTGTTACGGAATGATGGACGTGTCCCCCTATGCCATAACCAGAAGTGCTTGATGCACCATCTTTTTCTTTTTCCTCAGGACATTTTGCAGACATGGAGGAGGACTTCTCCAGTTTGTTGGCTTGGGGGGATTTCTTGGAACAGTGGAGCTCCTCTCCCCCACTGCCTAACAACCAAGAGAATATTCCCCCAGGAAATGAGGAGTGGTTCACCTGGGATGCCCAGGAGTTGTACAAGTACATTATCCGCCACAAGAACATGTTCCCCTTTTGGTCTGATTAACCCTTTATTTATTTTCACTGACCTTTTACAGAGTATTTGATCTATTTCACAGTTACCATTAGTTATCCAATCACCCATATCTACTCCACACAGCATCTGCTGATTGGATATTACCTTTCTCCCTTCCGATAGATCTCATACTCCCTTTTTGGTTCTTTAGGAATCTTCCATGACTGTGGGAGAACTCCCATGCACTGCCCTTCCCTTTTTATCTATAGGCAGTGCATGCCGTCAATTACAGTACTTACTACATGATCTCATCGAAGATGAGATCTGACCTCCTTAGGATGCTTTTCATTTCTTGCCTACCTTTTTGGCAAGTCCTGTTCCCGAAGCTTAGAAGGGAATAGGTTCCCATCTACACCGGTTTATGTATAAATAGCACCCATGTAACTCTATCATTTCTTTAGTTAGATTCAATGCAATCTTACATGGAGTTTGGCTGTACCTTCAAAGGTGGACAGATTCCCCTTTGTCGAGAGAGTTCTAGTGAGGCATGGCCTCAATTATCACTTCATCATTTTCCATCTTGCCATTCATGCCCAGGAGTCTATTTTCACCACTTGCATACATTATGGTCCAAACCTCAGAGTGGTAGACCAGTATATTGCTCGATGCCTAGGACTCCATATTCTGCATTCCGTATCAGCAATTTCAAGGTGGAGTAAGTGGGTCTGGGATGGGGACTGGGGGGTCAGTGTCATATTGGGTGGCAATGTGTTATGCTAGGCATACAATCTAGCCTCAGTCATAACTCTTCTATGATAGGTCAGCTCCTTTATAGCAAACTATACTCTTGCCTTCCATCCAGGTAGGACTATCCTTGGTCATCTGGTAGTTGTCCTGGTATCTCTCTTGGTAGTCTGGTGAATGATAGACTCTTCCTCTGTCCTGATGAAGAGGCCCCATGACAATGGTCTTCTAGCTATCTTCTTGATAGTCATTGATTCTATCGTCCTCTTCCATTTGACAGAATTCTTATGGTTGAGGTAAGAGGGGAATGAGGGGATTACTACTGAGGCTTCCTGCCCTAGAGGAGACTAGATTACATGTGAACACGGAGATCAAGCTAAGGAATATGATACAGGAGAGGTCTGGTATTTATACTACTGAAAGTGGCAGTGATTGCCTAAAGGAAAGTAGGGAAGTGGAAATGAGAGTAAAGCCTCCCCCATGAGGTGACGAGGCTATACATCCCAAAGCTAAGGTAAATGAAGTGGAAATGAAAGCAAGGCCTCTGCCATGAGGTGGAGAGGCTATGCGCCCCAAAACTAGGGTAAATAAAGTGGAAATGAAAGGTGCTTACTAGGATATGATCATCCTAAGATAAGCCTATGATATGGTGAAAGATAAGTCTATGGATAATCCCCTGGTATGGGAAATAGAAAGAAAGAAAGAAATGTATCAGGAGGATAATGTCCCATGTCCATAAAGTCCTTGGTATTGGAGTACCACCTCAGGTAATCGTAACCCTTTCCACTAGGTAGAGTTGTAACCCTTGCTGCTAGGTAGCAATGTGACAGTAAACTGTAACATTACCTCCCTTTTACCATCAAAGCTCCTGCTGAGACTAAATTCTCCTTCGTTTTGCTGAGGGAGGAGAAGTTGGTAGGAGAGTAGGGAACTCTAATATATCCTCGAAAGAGAGGAGGTCATCCACCCTTGAAGTTGATATGGGTATGGGTTTGTTTGACTGGTCAGGAAGTCGAGGAAGGAAGGAGGGTAGAAAGGATCTATCATCCTCAGAGAGTGAGGTTAAGAGAAAATGTTCCAAGTCTTCCAAGAAGTCAAGGGTGCCTAGTTGATGGAGGGCATGGAGAATGTCAGTGGCGATAGCGTGGTGGAGGTTCTGGAGGCAGAACTGTTGACCAGGGGAGAATGGTTCAGGGGAAATATCTTCAGGGTGTAGGAGAGAGAGAGACTGGACAAATGCTCTCTGTAAACTGGACATGGGGGAGGAGAGTTCCCAGTATGCATTCAATGCGTAAACCAAGGAGGGGTGGCAGAGGAGTTCCAATATGCGGGCAATGATGGTGGGGGTGAATGGTTCCATGGTGGCGTTCATGGTGGCAGTGGATAGGAAGACTGGGGGGTAAGGTGGTAAATCAGAGAGGGAGGAAGGGAATTCGTAAGTGGATAGGTTTTCTTGCTCTCTGGGGAGGTTTTTGAGAAGGACATTCTTAAAGGTGAGGGGAGAAGAGAGAGTGGAGTCAGAGTTGTTCTGGGACATTATAGTGGGAGAAAGGTTTAATGGGAAGAAGACAGGTCAAGGTATTTATCTAAAATGGGTGAGAAAGTTCCTCTTGCTGATTACTAGAGTAGAATGGAAGTTCGAAATAAGAATCTAGCTTATCGGTTTTATTTGGCTTTCTTTTTCTCTTTATTTGTTTTCATAATTTCTTGGTTAATGAGGGTGATGTGGGGCTGCCACATTTGCTTGTCTTCTCAAGTGGAAGGATGGGAAATCATTTAGTTCCTGTTTGACGGTTAGGATGCCATTCTGTTGGCCAGGGTTCTGTTTGGTTAGAGGGAGGGTAGTTTTTTTATGCATGCTAAGGGGTTGCTTTCTTAGTCTTATCGTGGAGTCTATCCGTTTTGTTGGGTAATGGTCTGCATCAAGTTACTGAGGTGTTTGGGCTATTTTGGATGTGGGTGTGAGTGTGGTTCTCGTCAATGTGGTTGAGTCGGGTTCCTTTTGGATGTGACGAATGTCAAGGTCTATTCCTGTTTAGGGAAAGCCATCTATCCTTCTGTTCTTGACAAGAGGTTTCAGTTGCTTAAGGTGGGGTAGTATCATTTGATTGGGGTAGTAGGATATGGGGAGTGCCATTCTGTCAGCCAGGGGCGGTTGGATGTCATTCTGTCGACCAGTCGATGGTGGAGTTCAGGGCTTGTTCTGGGGATATGACTATTGTCGAGGTCAGTTCCTGGTGAGGGAATGCCATTTATCCAAGATGATGTGAGTGTTAGGGGTGGGTGCCATTCTGCTGGCAAGGGGTTCTTTCGGTAGGGGTGTCATTTTGTTAATCAGGAGTGTTGGGGTTGGTGTGCCATTCTGTTGGCAGGGGGGAATGGAGAGTGGAATGCTGTTCTGTTGGCTGGGATGTAGGATTTCAAGGAAAAATACCCCCTAAGTAAGAATTGATTGTCCTCAATCAAAACACTACTTAAACTGAGTGTTGGAGAAGGTAGGATGGAGAATCTTTGAGTTATATATGCATCCTGGGATGGCTAATTGTGGGTTCTAGATGAAGATAATTGTTTAATGACCTATATAGGGTTCAAAGCAGAGGGGATTGGAGGGGAATCAGTTTAAGGACATGCTGGTCCACCAGAGGGTGATTGTTACACTTGTCCTGGGTAGGTCCAAGTGTAGCCCTTTAGGGTCAAGGGTTCGAGAGTATCGTCTAGTGAATACTTGAAGAGTTCAAGGATGAAGTGTCCACTCAAAGTAGGACGAAGACTGAGGTCAGGGAGACGAAGTGGAAGAGAACACTTCAGAGTCTGACAGGGGACAATCACAAGAGAGGTGGTTGTATAAGGGAGAACTAGACTAAAGTACATGGCAGCGGATAGACAGTCTTATATAGTGAGGAGGAATGAGAGGCAGTGTGGGAATACTGCCTTGAATGGAAATGAGGCTGTCCATAGATAAGTCATACAGAATACGATGGAACATCAAAGAACAATCGATGAGTCAGAAGATAAGAGTATGACTCATGATGACGAATAACAACTGAGTAATCGGGCCAATTACTAAGTGCAAATGAATAAGCAGGAATAAGGAGATATGACTCAGCCTAAAGACGAATTGGACTTATCCTAAGTAGGATTATCCAAGAGGAAATGAAGGGCTAGAGTTGGTACAATGGTTATGCGTAAAAGAAGAAAGAAATCGTAACA
>JBBPJU010001519.1:0-11450 GCA_038088875.1 Austroboletus festivus | reverse complement strand
CGTTGTACACCGCTTGCAGCTTCCTTGTGCCGAGTAATCTCAACAGTCTTCATGCAAGTCGTGAAACCTGTCAGACAGGAACATGAGTAAGCAGCAAGATACTTGGGACGTTGCATCAGTCCCGAAAGACGGTAAGACTTGTGAGAGCATAGCGGCGGGCGCTAGCCTTGAGTGTGTGCATCATTGCAGTCCATCAGCAATCTTACAACATGTATTCACTTACCCATAGTTGCATAAGCCTGAGCGACACCACCGCCCATACCACCCAAGAGACCGGCTGCCGCCGGGCTGATACCCATGCCCACAGCACCAGATTCAATTTCGGAAGCGGTGAAGAGCAGAACGGCACCCTTTGTGGAGGCTTCTATCCACGCCTTCCAATGATCGACGTGAAAAGACATGTGAGGAGTGAGCACAAGTGTTCACGTACCCATGGAATGAGTCCTTGAAAGAAACCAGCAACACCGCCGCGAGCCCAGACGGAATTGGTAGCCTGAAGCATTGACTGTGACCGGTTGGCGGCCATCTGCGTCTTGAGAACTTCCAGAGGTTGACCTAGGGTGGTCACCTACGTGGAAAGGTCAGACAAGCACCGGTCACACAGTGCAGACTTGCCTCCTGGACAGCGGAAGAAAGGTGAGGGAACGAAACGGGGAACAGCAAAAAAAGAGCCACTGACAAACTAGTGGTCAGGAGGAGAAAGAGAGCGGACGATTGTCAACAAGGATTTATTGCGAGACGGAGCACAATACCATATTCATGATTGCGCCTGTGAGACGAATCATCAGCACGAGCTCGCGACCGGGAGAACATGTACATACCGACAGCAATGTTTGACCAGTTGACGCCCTTCTGGCCGGGTTCCTTCTGGATTGCCATCGTACGCTTGTCGTCGTCGGTGATGGGAGGAGAAAAAGAAAACGAGAGAGAGAAGACAAGCGACGACGCGTCCGGTTTTGCGTGCAAATGGGGTGAGCAGTTTCTTAAATAGGAAGGTCACCTGACCACATTTCCTTGTCCCCGCAAATACCCGCATTGGGTCGATTGACATTATATCCGTCCAAAGTACACGCCAGCTAATTAAGATGCCATAGGTATCTAGTGATGAAAAAATAGGCTATAAAAACCACCTCATGTCCACAAAACCACGACTCGATCATCCATAGGCCACGACAAAGAGGGATGTAAACCGCACCGGATCCACGAGGCTCCATAGAACGAGGGAAACGCAACTGTCCTCACGTCCGGTCATGCTGTCGACTTCAGTACCTCCAGATCTGCCTTCAATCTAAAGAAAACGTGCGAGATCCAGTCAATAAATTAGTTTCAGCGAAGTCGATCCGATAAAATGAAAACAGGGATAACACAAGAAAATGTATAGTAAAGCCGCAACGGCGAAGCAACATGGTTTAGACGAAATCAAAAATCACGGCCAGCGCGATCACTACTCCAAATAAACTCTGTAATCCAAAAACCTTGACATACCGAGTGATCGAATCTTGGCTTTCCTCTTGCTCTTGTTCGAGATATTGAATTTCCATCGATTTCCGGGCAACATCTTCCTGAACCTCGTCCAACCGCGCCTGAAGTGCCTCCACTTCCATCCTTAGCGTCCTTACAACGCGGTCATGTTCAGCCTGTAAGTCGTGCATTTTCAAATTATGCGCTTCATAGACCTTCTGCAATTCGTCCCGCGTCACGGTCGTGGCAGACGCGTGCACGGTCCCGTTACTCCTTGGAGTCACAGCGGGCTCAACAGCCGCTAATTGTGCCTTTAGCATTGCGATTTCGCCCTCCAAGTCGGAGAGCGACAATGTCAGCTCGGATTTTTGGGCGGCCAAGGTGCTCAACTCCCCGTCGTGAACAGAACGAAGTTTCGTTACTTCCTCCGCACGGATACGTGCTGCCTCCTCGAGCTCTTTGGAGTGGTTCGTTGACATCTCCGAGAGTGACTCCTTCGTAACAGCCAAAACGTCGTTCAACATGACGTTTTCGTCACGGAACTTCGCTATCTCCTGAGTAAGACGGTCTATCTCGGCAGCCTGATCAGCGTTGGCGGATGTTACCATAAAGTTGGCACGTGCGTCGTCGAGCTGTGCCCTTAGGCTTTCACCCTCGGCACGTGAACTCTCCAGGGCGGTTTTCGCCTTGGAAAGGTCATCCTGAGTAGCGCGTAGTTCGAGTGATTGACTATTAAATTTCTTTTCAATCGTGCCAAGTTGAGATTCGAGGGCGGCGGCGTGTTCTGTCTGAAGATTATTCACCATGGATTGATGAGCGAACCGAAGTTGCTCAATGGTAGTTTGTGACTCGGCGCGGAGTGTCTGCAAGTCCTGGCTATGCACTTCTCCTGCCTCATTCTGTAGGTTCATGTTAGCTATTTCCAACGCAGCAAATGAGGACTTTTACGTACCTTGGCTCGCTCAAATGCCTCCTGAAGACGCTGATCGTACTCGGCCTTGAC
The DNA here is from genome assembly GCA_038088875.1 of Austroboletus festivus. Classification (NCBI taxonomy): domain Eukaryota; kingdom Fungi; phylum Basidiomycota; class Agaricomycetes; order Boletales; family Boletaceae; genus Austroboletus; species Austroboletus festivus. The sequence goes on along the minus strand of JBBPJU010001519.1, from coordinate 8,986 downwards.
AGCATCGAGCTTAGCGGCATATTTTGCTTCCTCCGCCTATCGGGGTGAATGTTATCGTCAAAGGTTTGCACTGGTACACAATGATAACCATACATCAAGGTCCACGGTAAGCCGTTTAATTTCTTCCGATAACTCAATATGTTTCGAGAGATATGATTGCTCGGCTTCTTCCATTTCCTGTTCATGTGCCTCCGCAGATGCGTGAGCAGCTGCCTTTGTCCCCTCGTGGGCGGCATGGGACGCAGCAAGTTCAGTCCTCAGCGCCTCGGCCTCGGAAACAGTCTTGCTCAGATCAGCTTTAATGACCCGCACTAAATCTGCATGGCTCAAAGCAGTATCGGCGGCCTTTTGCGCGTGTTCTGCGTCCCGAGCTTCCGCGTCACGTAGAGCTTCCCGTGTGGCAGCAGTAGCCGCCGCTAGCTCGGCTTCCAACTTTTGGAGGTGGTTAAAAGCTATCTTGTGTTCATCCTCGGCCTTTTCTTGACTCTCCTTCAGCTCCAGGATCTCAACTTCCAGTTCAGAGATCTTGGTTGCACTCTCTTCTCTTTCCGCTTTCAGTTCGCCAATTTGAGCAGTAAGGCCGATCATATCCGCTGCACGTTGTTGGGATTCGCTGGATCGTGCTGCCACATCCTCAAGAGCACTATTATGTGCAGCCCGCAAACTAAGCACTTCTGCGGTGATAGATTCGACATCAGCCTTGGCCCTGATAAAAGCTTCGCGCTCCGCTTGTGCAGCTGCTACAGCCGCAGCAGCGGACTGATCGCTCGAAGACCGGAGCGACTCGAAATTCTCCTGAGCAGATACAATGTCCGCCTGCAACGTTTCGATCTGCGCCTCAAGAGCCTTGATGTTTTCGGTTTGACTTGTCGCGTACTCATTCACCCTCTTGAGCTACGATGCATATATCAGAAGCACGTCGAAATGAATGGCAAAAGCTCTTACCTCTTCAGTGGCGGAATTGAGCGCAGTTAGGTCGCGAGAGTGCTCTGCTTGCACCTGCTGCAAATGACCTCTAAGATCCTTGATATCAGCGTCGGATAACTGGTTGCTGATTTGAAGCTGCTCGATGGATGTCTTCCTCGCTTTGACATCAGCCACGGCTTCGCTGAGGGATGATTCAAGTCGTGAAATCCTGGCCTGGAGGATAGCTACTTCATCTGACTTAGCAGAGAGGCTATTATTTGCTGTCCTTAGCTGTGCAATACATAAGAACAATAGTCTGCGACGTCTGAAAGGAATACCCTACCTTTTCCTGTAGTTCTTCGACGGCTTTTCCATCGTCACGAACTTCCCGTATAGAGGAAATGGACCCCATTGGCCGCATTGTACGACTTTGTGGAGGAGGTGCAGAAGCGGGGGGTAAACTCTGCCTTGAGCTAGAAGGCGTCCTCTTCAGCGTCTCCGACATGACGGCTGCACGAGGAGTGGTCGCGCTGGCAGTTGCATTAGACTTGAGGGACGCAACTGAACCAGCTGGGGAAACGACAGAAGAACGAGCTGACGCATTCGCCTCGACGGGTGGAGGTTTGGATGAGGCAGAAGACGTTAGCGAGGCCAGCAGGGTTGCAGTTCGCGATTTGGGGACCGGGGGGGCACCAGTAGCCGAAGGTGCCCTGGGCGGGAGCATAGATGACCTCCTGCTAGGTGGAGCGGGTCCAGAACTTGAGCCTCTGGATGAAGCCATAGTCGCAGTCCTTGTTAGATTAACGGAAGTAGCAGTCTGTTTCTTTGGGGTGGATGAGGTGGCAGCAGTTTTAGAAAGAGGGGAAGAGGGTGATGTAGCAGCAGCTTTGCCTGAAGGGGCTGCCTTGACATTGCCAGTGTTTAACGTGGCAGAATTTGAAGCCTGGATAGCACATGGGTAATATGAAGCAAGCGTGGCCACATTGAAAGCACGCCCAACGTACCCTCTTATCTGCAGGCGTGGATGAATTAACTTTACCGGAAGTTGATTTTGCAAGCACTGAGGTCTTGTCCTTGCTTGCAGGAGTGCCTTTGGGAGGGTCGTCGGGTTTCTTGGGCACTTCCGCAGCTGGAGCAGGCGTAGACGCAGTAGACGCGCCATCAGCAACCTTTACCGTTTGGTCGACTGCAACATGAATGGTACCCGGCGCGTTAGGGTCTTGATCGACCACGTCAGAGGCCTCGTGTTCACCGCGAGGGTCTGATACCGGATCCTGGAACGCAAGGACCGAGTCGAGGGGAATTTGCGGGTCAGAAGGCAACTCGACGTCTGCCATGATGGCGGCTGCTTTATAAAGTGACTAGAACGAATGTAAGACGAGATAAAACAATCGAGCGAGAAAAGAAAAATAAAACAAGACTAGGACAAACTCAAAAAACTTTTGATTCACACATATGTAAGTACCATACATAAATACATGAACTTTGTAGAGAAGAAAAAAAAAAAAAGCCGTGACAGTTCACTTTAAATCCGCGTACAAGTTCAGCGCGTTCAGCGCAGGCTCGTCGAGTGATCTGTGGTTGTACGATAAAACCGAAACCTGTTGGCAGCATCAGCCACTGACACCATCACGGAGAGAGCACCTTACACCTCCAGGCTCGACGTTGAAGTGCGTTCCTGCACCAGCGTCAGTGCATGCAAGCACAAGTCCATGTGTACAGCCATACCAAGTGCCAGCTCAAAGTTAATCCATCGCGAGATGAACACGCGATTAAAGTGTCCATGAGCAACGACGAGGACGTCCCGGGCACCTTTGCCCTCCTCAAAGTACTGGCGGTGATATTCACGGACCTGGGTAATCTCAGCCGGACATCACGGTCGTAAAACTAGCCTACTGGACCTTTGCGATCATGCCATCTACACGAGAGCACATGTCATGCACACTCTCACCCCCTGGGCAGCTGGTGGTCCACGTGATGACATATTCCAGTGGGATTCGTTAGGATACCTACCCATCTCTCCAAATGACCCAGCCTGGCTGTTTTGCCAGGATCTCTTCCTTAAGAAGCCCTTCGAAATCACCGTAGTCCCATTCACGAGCTTCCTCGGTCAAGGTATGAGCGGGGAACTCTGGCAAGTGCTCGAACAAGAGATGGAAAGTCCTGTGGGCACGGATGCGCGGTGAAACGAAAGCGATACCAATATTCTTGGGGTCAAGGGCACCTGTGAATCGGAATAAACAACGACCCATTGTGGGGTTGTTTCAAGATAGCACTGACGGCCTTCCCCGACCAACAGCGGTGCCTTGTCCTTGATCTGCTGCTCTCCACGAGCTGTCAGGGATATGTCACTCCTGCCTGTCTGGGATCGGCAAAGCTTGATGCGAGGTGGAGATGGCACAGAGATATGCTTACGTGGCGTCTATTTGGCAAGTTCGCTGAGGATCAGTTGGGCGAGCGGGAAAGCAGAGCAAAGCTCACCCGTTGAGTGACCACTCAGTTTCACCTGCGACCTCGTCAGCGCTATCCATGAATGAGAGGGGAAACTGACCGTGACGAATGAGAAAGATCCTGGGGGTAGGACGGAAAGTCATTAGGAGTGGTCAACGTAATTGTCAAGCTTGTTTGCCTACTCCGACCATGTTCGATGAATGTAAGTCCCCTCAATGGGCAACGTCTACGTCTCGTTCACCAAACACTTTTGCTAGTCGTCGAACACGCAACGTCCCATACACGCCATTCACTACCCAACGTCCAGTACGAGGGTTTCGAGCACGACCAACTAGCTGACCCAGATCATTCCACCTCTGTCAGCGTCCCTTTCTATAGACTGCCATGTAACTAATCCCAGACTAGGTAGTGGCTCCTCAATCCCCTGCCGATGCACCCATCTTTGATCTTGGTAGAGTGCAGTACACTCTTCCCGCCTCACTCGTATCGCTTGCCGTCTCCTCCGATGTCCTTGCGATGGCACTGTCTTCAAACCTCATCATTCTCATAGAGCTCTCCCGTGCGGAACAAGTCCTCCAGATTCCGATTCCTCGCAAACCCACCGAGATGTCTATACACAAGATATTCCTTGACCCTTCTGGTCGCCATCTTGTCATCACGTCCCTCCAAGGGGAGAACTGGTATCTATACCGCGGATGGAAGAAGCCAAAGCCACTGAAGTCTTTTAACAAACTCGTCATCGAGAGTATGGCCTGGAATAAAACTGTTCTACTGTCCTCATCCCATTCTCTGTCGACCAAGGAGTTCTTATTTGGAACACGTAGCGGTGGCATTTTCGAAGCAGTTTTGGATGCAGGAGAGGATCTCTTCAAGTCGCAGGAACGTCACCTGCAGTTACTATTCTCGTTGCCCGAGAAGGCTCCAATCACGGGCATCAAATTCGAGCTTTTCCCTTCGGCTGATCAGAGAAATGCGCTAGTGATCGTGACTACGCCTTCGCGTATTTATCAGTTTACTGGAACACCCGATCGGCGTTCAGACGATGGAAGCCGACTCTTTTCTTCGTTATTCGCCACCTACCATGAAACTGCACCGAGTAAGTTTCCGGTATTTCCCACAATTCCCCATACTGAGGCGACAAAGAGATATCGGAGTTACCTGGGAACTTGCAATATTCAGAACTGCACTTTTTCACTCCCAATTCAGATCAAGCGCTTTCGCTACCCAAGACTCTTGCTTGGATGACAGGTCAGTCTCCCCGCAGTCGACAGTGGCTTGTTCATGAATATTGTTTTGGTCCAGCGCCGGGTATCTATCATGGGACTCTCAACTTTGGCCCGAATTCCGACGATCACATTGATTCGACGCAACTCCTCCCCTACCCTCCCTCAAAGTTCTCCGCCTCACAATCGCATCTCGAAGTTCCCACCTCTATTCTACTCACTGAGTTTCATTTTATCCTACTCTACAGAGACCGTATCCTAGGAATATGTATTTTGAACGGGAAACAGACCTATGAAGATGTCATCCCACTGGTAAGGATAGCCACACAGCTGAAAGTGATCACCTCACGATGTTGCAGAGACCAAACGAAATAGTCAAAGGGCTTGCAGCGGATCCTGTTCGTAAGACATACTGGGTCTACACTGACCAGTCGATTTTTGAGTTGGTGGTCGGGAACGAGAGCCGCGATGTCTGGCAAATATATCTTGCGCAACAGGATTTTGACGTCGCTTTACGATATGCCAAGGTCAGATTTTCTGCCTTGAACTACGTATGAAAATTACAACCCTTTGTTAGACTGCCATTCAGCGTGACAAAGTTCTTTCCGCCCAGGCCCATGCGTTCTTCGAACAAAAGCGATATTTCCAGGCGGCTCAGTGCTACACACAATGCTCAGTCTCCTTCGAGGAGGTGACACTCAAGTTTTTGGATGTTGGGGAACGAGATGCCCTTCGGTCATATTTAATCAGTCGTCTCGAGCGAACTCGCAAAACGGTAAGCCAAAATGATTTTGAACTGTTCGCGTTATTAGATACATTTTACCAGGACTTGACGGCCCGAACGATGCTAGCAACATGGCTCGTCGAGTTCTATCTAAGTAAATGTGACGAACTGGATGATCTCTGCGTATCCGAGGGTGCAACAAGTGACGCGGAGAATATGCATGCAGAGCGTATCATCATCGAAGAGGATTTGTGCCACTTCTTTGAGACGTACAAAGTTGGTACCCTCGACTTGTTCCTGATTACGACCTAAGATTTGTCGATAGGCAGATCTTGATCACAACACCGTGTATGAGCTCATACAATCCCATGGGCGAACGGACATGCTACTCTTCTACGCGACTGTAGTCGGAGACCATGAACGGGTTATCCGACACTGGATACTCGAAGAGGACTGGGCAAAGGCGATTGATACGCTGGACCGCCAGGTCTGTCCGTCGATGTAATCACATGTGTCGATCCGAGAAACTGATCGTACTAGTTGGATCTAGAGCTTTACTATCGTTTCGGTCCTGTTCTCACTAGACATGCCCCGAAGGCAATGGTTGACTCATGGCTCAAACAGCCAGCTTTGGACCCTTTGCGATTGATAGCCTCTCTCTTGCAACTTCAGCACCTCCCTCGGGATCCATCGGTACCAAACCAAGCTGTGCGATACCTCAATCATGTCGTTTTCAATCAACACAATACGTCTTCTACTGTCCATAATCTCCTAGTAACGTTCCATGCCTCCTCTCCTCGGGATGATGGCCCTCTGCTACGCTTCCTGACGACGGCACCTTCCGATCCGCTGACCGGCAAGCCATACTATGACTTGGATTGTGCTCTGCGATTGTGCAAAAAAGCGGGTCGGACACAGCCTTGCGTGCACATTTACTCGAAGATGGGTTTATATGAGAATAGCGTTGATCTGGCGCTCGAGAAGGGCGACCTCGAACTAGCAAAGCTGAACGCCGATATGCCAGAAGATGATCTTCAGCTAAGGAAGAAGCTCTGGTTGAAAATTGCTCGATATGTCGTACAGGACAAGAAAGATATCAAAACGTGAGTGGGGATTTGCTGGACTAACATATGTTGACGATCATTTTTTGTTTGCGAGCCAGTGCGATGCGATTCTTGGAAGATACCGACCTACTGAAAATTGAAGATATACTGCCCTTCTTCCCGGATTTTGTCGTCATTGACGACTTTAAAGAGGAGATTGCACACGCCCTGGAAGGCTACTCGGCACACATTGATGAACTTAAAAAGGAGATGGATGACGCTACGCACACGGCGGAGTCGATCAAGCAGGATATTATCGAGCTGAAGAACCGTTTAGTCACCATTGACGCCGGAGAGCGATGCTCGGTTTGTGGTCAGCTCCTGCTGACTAGGCAATCCTACATATTCCCTTGCCAACATACGTTTCATGTCGACTGTCTGATTGGATTGGTGAGTGTGTGTGAAAGTAGGGTGGTCGTCAATTGACTATGTTTTTACAGGCAAAAGAATACCTGCCTGCCCATGCCCTCAGACGGATTCTCGGTGTGCAAACGGAACTACTGAAGGATGTTCAGAAGACGGGTCAGGGGGAACACGTCACGACGTCCACGAGCGAATTGCGGCAGCCCACGCGGCAACGTACGTTACTGTCAGCAAACTTTACTGGATCGCTTCAGAACGGCGCCAAGGCGGCGGGTTCGCTTGGACGAAATATTCTCTCTGCAGGTGACCGACTGCGTGATCTGATTTTACCGGATGCGCTGGTCTCCGTCGTCTCGACCCCTGGGTGGATAGTTGGTGCAGGTGCGGGCGGCGGTCAGAAGGGGGCAAATAAAGATGCCGAGAAGCGGGCGGAACAGCTGCGGACAGAGTTGGATGACGTGCTGACGAGCAGCTGTCCCTTGTGCGAAAGTGTAATTGCAGGGCTGGACAAACCGTTTGTAAACGAAGGTGAGGTAGACACGACGTGGGCTCTCTAACATTTTTACGTCTACCACTACCCACTGATTTTTTTGGTACGTCCGGCTCTGCGACGCAGTCGGGCAGCCTTGGTCGCGCCCATCTGCGGTTGGCGTGTCGGACTCGATTCAGAGAGGAGTGGAATTGCACGTACGATGGCCTCTTCTTGTTGCAATCTGCGGCGCTCTTCGGCCGCCTTTTGACGTTGGAGTGTGATGTCCCTTTTACTGAATGAAACGAGTCAGATGGGTGGCGATAACATTATACACGAAAGATATCACCGCTGTCTCTCTGCGTGCTTTTCCTGCTTGAGCTCGGACTCGAGCTTCTTGATGGCCTGCTCACGTCTTGTCTTATCCATGCGAGCATGCCAGCTTGACTTGTGAGCTGGCGCGGACTGGGAGCGGCTATTGGGACTACTTAATGACGAAGATGTGATGGAGATCAAGGGCCGTGCCGTACGCGGTGGCGACCTTCCACGACTTTCCAGACACACGACCGTTGGCGGAGGCTGCGATGACCTTGCAGTGATTCATGTTCGCGCTAGAAGTCGTCGGCATGAGAAATTGACGTCGCCATGTTTTTTTTTTTTTTTTTTTTCTCTCTTTATGTAACTTAGAGCTTATTCGTCTCGACGTTGGATAGCTCGTCAAGTTGATCACCTTCCCCGATGGCGAGCGACCCCCGCTACTATTCCCTCCATCGACCCCGTCTTCCTTCCCTCTCTGACTTGCCCGATTCCCCCTCTGTTTACAGCCACGCTTACAACTCACCACCCTCAATTGACCCCGACGACGAAACAGCATCCACAATCCGCTCCCTCTCCACCGAAGGCGTGTACGACGACGCCGACGATGATGACGACGCCTCGCACCGAATTAGTATACAGGGTCCCAGGATCAGGTTCCACTCTCGCGCACCTTGGGAGATAGACGATCCCGTCACACGCCCCAGCGAGTCAGACACCAGCCTTAAGTCGAGCACCATCAGCAGCAAGCTCAGGGGAAAAGCCATCAGAGCCGACAGTCTCATCCGCACTCTCGCCAGAGGCTCTTCCGCTGCCAGCAGACCTAGCGTTGATTCAGCACGCTCGCAGGCCTCAACAACTTCGTTTGAAGTCACAGCCGGAAACTACTCCAACTCTCGCGGTGCCCTCTAGTAAGTGGATAAAACTCTCTCGTCCCCTCTTCCCTTGCCTTGTTGATGTCCCTCTCAGTGATCTTGCAAGGCAATCCATGTCAACCTCTTCCCTCTCCTCTTCTACCACGTCTGCATCCGTACGCCACCAATCCTCCGTTCGGACGATAAATTTTCCAAGACCCCCCCATTACTTCGTTCAGACTCACTCACTCAGCGCGGATGTCCCGCCAATGACCTTTGAGAGCCCTCCCACACATTCCTCATCCTTTGACACGTCCCGCATTTCTAATGACCGTAGCGCGAAACCATCTTCGGTTCCTTTCCCTCAAGAACGACCATCTCACGATGAATTCGTACACCCTTACGCTAATCCCGATTTGGTCGTTTACCATACTCCCTTCCCCGAGACTTCTCTTCACTCCGTCTTGGGGGATGCAACTGGGAGTGACTCTAATAGTATCATCACCGACTCGACCAGCATCAGATCCGCCCCATATTCAGTCATCTCCACTGAGACATCCACAACATCATTAACCTCT
>JBBPJU010001518.1:0-11451 GCA_038088875.1 Austroboletus festivus | reverse complement strand
AGATTAGAATTAGAATTAGAATTAGAATTAGTCCAAAATTATGATTAAGATTGGAACTAGTTCAGGATTATTAGAATTAGGATTAGATTAGAATGAGTATTACATATGCAGAATTAGGAGAAGGACTAGGGTTAAATTAGAATTATATTAGAATTAGAATTAGATCTGGGGGTGTTACGATCTCTGATAGAGATTACCTCAGTCACAGGAAGGACTGCTTTTGCACTACATGTTGGCTCTGAATGGGGAATGATTACAATGTGGATGAGTTGGATCCTCCTCTTGAGGAGGAACCGGAGTGGCCAGCAGCAGACAAGTGGTGATCTGAAGTGGGCTGAAAGTTGTTTGAATGGACCCCTATTTTCCCATTGGATACCCAAAAGCTGAGTTCATCTTTCCACCTCAGTATTGGGAATGCTTTAGGTCATTGATCTACTTCAGATCTTCTATCAATGACCTCTCTGTTGATGTACCAATACTTCGGCTCTCCTCATGGAGGCCTCATTGTTTTATCTTCCATTCTCCTATTCCAGTATGTTGGGCATCAATGCCCCTTTTTCATTTACCTTATCCTCGGACTATCTCATTTTCTTGCCTCATGTGAGGTGCAGCATTTGTGGATCTTGATCTGCAGTGCCTCTTCCTTTCCACAATAGGGATCTATACCTTAGGGGATCACTATAAATATGGTAGCCTTCTGTACTTGTAACCTCAGCTAGATCTACACAATCACAAGTGTGGTATCTAGTTTCCTCAGTGTGAAAGAGTCACTGCAGTGATTGAACCCCTTTGGATTTCTATTAGTCTTCATGCTACTATCGAGTGCACACTGCGATAAAGGATCAGACTAGGTGTCACACTTGTCCAGTATAACAGGGGGCTCTGTTAAAGTCTGTGAGTCTGGATATCTAGGAGTCTGTCAACTCTGTTAAATTCTGTGAGTCTATATATCTGGAAGTCTGTTAACTCTATAGACTCTGTCAGCATCTGGGAGCTCTGTGATATGGAATGCAGGACATGAAGTCTGAGTCTCCGGGCGATTAGCTGATCAAATGTGCCTAGGTTGGGACCGAACCTTAGGCACATGGCTAGTACTGACTTCTGGGCCGCGATGGCTTCATAGAAGATTATGAGATGAAGATTCAGGCATTGCCTGATGAGAACTCTCTTAAGGAAAGGTAATCCATCCACCTTTCTAAGGTGCAGCGTAAACTTCACGTAAGGTTGTGTAGAATTTAGCTGAGAGGCTAACTATAATACATAGGCACTTATATACTGAATGGGGATGGTATGGGAATATACTTCTATACAGAATGACTTCCTGAATAGAAGTAGAGTTCACCCCAATCAGGATGAAGAATGGAAAGTGTCCATTATTGATATAAGGTTGTAACAATCATGCACTGCCTATGGATGAAAGCGGAAGGGCAGTGCATGGGAGTTTCTTCTTACTGAGAAGAAACTCCAAACCTAATCTCTAAGATAGATATATGAGTTTGGCGGAGTAAGGAAAAGGGTAATACCACATCCGGCTGCTGTGTGGAGAAGGTATGGGTGATGTGGTAACTTGCTGTAACACGAGAGTGAATGTCAATATATCCTAGTTGAGAAAGGTGAGCTCCCAGAGGAGTCGGAAAGGAAAACAAAGAAGGAGAGAAAGTCAGAGAAAGGGAAAGGGCCTGTCCACTCTCAACAGGAACTCTGCGAGTTCCTCCATGTCCCATGTGAACCACTCCAGGTTCCTGGGGGAACATTCTCTTGATTCTCTGGGAGTGGTGGAGACATGTTCCACATGTCTAGTGAGTCTCCCCAAGTGAGTCTGCTTGAGAAGTCAGCGTCTAAGTCCATTGGCTGCTCAGAGGAAGAGGAAAAAGAAGGGGCATCCAACTCCTCTGGATATGGAGTTGGTGGGCAGGTCCATCATTCCATAACATTACCCTCTGCCTCCAGGTAGATCGGATGATTCCACTCATCTATTATCCTATCAAGCCCTGCTAGCGTATCTGACGAGGGGACAGTTGGCAGTGGCATGGCCAGGGGATACCTTGTGACAGTGGGGGCAAGAGTAGAAGGGGCACCTCCAATAGAGGAGGTGCTGTCCGCCACACTCAGGGCAGGACTGGGGGAGAGTGGGAGTGGCGAGGGTGGGGCAGTGGAAAGGGGGATGGCCAGGGTTTCTTCTTGAGCAAATGGTGCAAATGACATGGGGACAGTGTTATGGAACAATGGGTGCGACTGCCAACTCCATACCTGGAAGAGTTGGATGCTCTGTCTTTTTCCTTCTTTTCTTCAGAGCAGACGATGGACGAGGATAAAGACTTCTCGAGTGGGCTTGCCTGGGGAGAATCCCTAGACATTTGGAATTCATCTCCTCCTTTGCCGGAGAACCAGGAGAATGTTCCTCCAGGGCACCCAGAATGGTTCAGTTGGGACACCGAGGAACTCGCGGAATTCCTACTCCGAGCAGAGCACCCCTTCCCTTTTCTCTAGATCTCTTTTCTCTTTCCTTTTCTTCTTCCTTTCTCTGATAGACTCACCTTTCTCGATTAGGATATATTTGTTTACTCTCTGTTATGGCAAGTTACTGCCTCACCCATACCTTCTCCACATAGCAGCCAGAGGCAGTATTACCCCTTCTTATTCCCGCCAAACTTATCTATCTGCCTTAGAGATTAGGTTCAAACTTTCTCCTCAATTAGGAGAGGTTCTGCGCACTGCCCTTCCCCTTTTCATCCATAGGCAGTGTGCAATATATTAAACTTCATATCCTTCCAGGATGCTTTCCATTCTCCAATCCTGATTGGGATTGGATGTATTCTCCATTCAGACTCCCTTTCCGGATGGGAATACTTTCTGTTATGATTCGTCTCTGGGACACAGCTGAATACTATATGGACTACTCTTTTTCCTTGACTTCCTTTACCTTTGGCTTACCTACCGATTCCTAGATGAGCCCTTTACCTTCCATGCGGATATGCTCCATTTCTCTTGACTCATCTAGTCTTTGTTATTCATGCTTACTCAATTTCCCCTTGTCATAGACATTCCCTTTGATCCAATTACTCATTGTATATCTGTCATGGATGAGTCATTCTTATCTCTTATCTTGGTTCAACTCTTGACCCTTCCGACTCATCCATTCCATTATTATCTCGGTTTATCTGTTCTTCCTGACTTAGCCCTTGATCTCAGATTGCCTTCCATTCTTCTGGCTAAGTCAGCACTTCTTTGATGTTCTACTGTATTCTTGGACATTCTGATGACTTGTCACCATGACTCATCATCAGTACCCTTTACCCTGTTCCCTTTCTTGTATTACACAGCCGCCTTCCCTAATTACTACATATAGCGGCTTCCTCTGTACTATAGCTCCCCATCTTAGACCTCCCTTGGGCGTTCCCTTCTTCTCTTGGAGGATTCCCTATTCCCTCACATAATTCCCTCTCCCCGTCATGTCTCCTTGACATCCCTGTAACCTCTATCTCGTTGAATCTATCATTTATAACATTTCGTCATCGTCTGCTCATCCCAGACATCCAACAGTCATTTCATTGAAGAACTTCCTTCCATCAGCAAGCACTCCTTGAAATGACTTCGTCCCTCGTCATCTTGCTGAAAGAACACTCCGATTATTGGTGATGTTCCTCGATCCTCCTCCCCCTCGTTACATCACCAATTCTCCGACTACTGATGACTTTCCTTACTACTGATTCCCATCTCCAAGTCATCTCTCTGATAGTACTATAGCAGTTCTCTCCCTGCCTAGTCCATCCCATGGCGATATCCATCGCATCCCTTAGACCCTCGGTGATGTCCTCCTCGACACTTGTCCACCATGGTCCTTCCTTTTATCTGCCCTCTGAAACTTACCTTTACCCTTCATCTCTATCTTCATATCTGTTCTTCACATAGGGATACAAGGGCTACACTTGGGCCTACCTGGCACAAGCGTAACACTTTCCCATCTCCATTAGTTATGTATATAAGCGCCAATGTATTATAGTTAGCTCCTTAGCTAAATTCTATGCAAGTTTATGCTGCACCTTGGAAAGGTGGACAGATTACCTTTCCTCGAGAGAGTTCTAATCAGGCAGACCCTGAATTACCATTTCATCCTCTACCATGAAGCCGCTGCGGCCCGGGAATCTGTCCTTGCAGTTTGCCTAAGGTACGGACCGGACTTAGGAACCTTTGATCAGCTCATCACCCGGAGGCTCAGACTTCACATCCTGCATTTTGTATCAGACAGTCCCAGGAGGTGGGGTGGGCAAAGTTGCAATGCATGCAATGGTGGTCAGTTCTAAGGTTGATATCCTCAGGGATATTCCAAGAGAGGGTGGGGAGACCCCAGTGGAGAGCGGGGGGAGAGGCAATCCTTCATAAAGGATTGTCTTGAGGTGGAGTAGATGGGTTGGGGATAGGGATAGGGGGGTCAGTGTCATGTTGGTGAGCTCGGACGTGGGCAGATGATGGATCCTCCAGTTCCAGGGGGTCCAGTAATGTCGGGGAGAGGGATCTAGCAGGCTCAGGAGGGATGAAGGGATCAACATCCCCTCCATCAGGGCCTGTTCTGTCTGCTGAGATTTGAGAGAGTAAAGGCGGCGCTGGACTAGGAGGCGCAGTTCCTCCACTAGTTCCAATGATATTGAGAACCAACCTCTGGTTTCTGATGACTCGTCCCCAGATGTTTGGGGTAAGGGGACTGACGAGCTCCCAGATGAGCTTATGGACTCTGAGGAGAGGGATGTTCTCAAGGACCTTGGAGAATCCTGCCTCATGGAGGCATTGTCTGATGAGGACTCTGAGGTAGACAAGGTTGAAGGCAAGGATGGGTTGGTGGTGGATGGAAAAAGGGCTGACATAGTCATCGTCAGAGTCTCCTGGATTGTGGCGAGTGGAATGAATGTTAGAGTATACCTCGTAGGTGTTTATAAGGGTGGTAAGGGGGTGGACTAAAGCAGAGTGGCGCCGCTCAATAAGCCAGGCTGCTATGTAAGGAGAGTTTAGAAGATTGTGATAGAGGTACTTACAAAACATAAACAATGTCACCTTTGAACTCAAACTGCCAGATCACTGGAAGATCCATAATGTCTTCCACACTTCTCTATTGTCCCTGTTTATGGAATCTGACGAATATGGAAGCACCGCCCCAGAACCTGTCATTGCACTCGATGAGGAACCAGAATACTAGATAGAAGAAATCTTATCCCACAAGAGGGAATCTCGTAATCTTTCCTTTTTGGTAAAATGGAAAGGCTATCCTCACTCGGAGAATACTTGGGAACCGGAAGCCAACTTCACTCATTCAGATGAGCTATTAACTGCCTATAAAAAGGCACACCATATTCAGAAGTAGACATCATGGTCTACCCCACTCAACCAACCTTCAGAGACAAGAAGTACGGTCACTGGCACACAGAGTTCATCCCCCAAGAAAAGAAAGAAATAGAAAGAAATGGCAAGAAAATCATTTTAAAAGAAAAATGCATTCACTTCCTCAACTCTTATGTCAGAGAATACTGGAGCTTCTGCCGGATTGACAACTGCCCCTATCACTGGCACACCGAGAACTACTGTTGACATCACTCGTTTGGTAATTGTGCCATTTGGCATTCCCCCACAGGAACCATACATTCCTGTTATTATGGCAAAGGCAGGTGATGCCTACAACTTTAGGTCTATCCCTTACCTGGAATGGGGGTATCTAAATGGACCTTCTCTTTTTAACATTAGTTTTCATAGCTCCCCTTTTATTTTTAGGTTTTTTGTGAAGAGCCAAACCATATCCCCAATTCGATAAGGGGTGTAGGCTTTCCCTTTTTGTCTCCTTTCGTAATCTTTCTGGGCATATGTTATAGCAGCTGAGGCTTCCTTCCACACTGTTCCCCATTAATCCAATGTGAATTGTATGGTGGGGATGAAGGTGTTCATTATAGGGGGAAAACCTCTTGGTTCATACCCATTCATGACTAGGAATGGTGACTGTTTTGTGACTGAATGAATGGCAGAGTTGTGAGCGAACTCGGCAATGGGGAGGAAGTCACTCCAGGAAGTGGGGTTCTTGTGGCAGAAGATCCTCAGATATGTTTCTAATTCCTGGTTGACCCTTTCTGTTTCCCCATCCGTCTGTGGGTGGTAGGCGGAGGACAACTTTGGGTCATACTGTAGTAGGCAGGCCATTTCTTGTGCGAAGGTGCTGTTAAATTGGGGACCTTGATCGGAAATGATGGAGTCATGAATGCCAAAACAGGAGAACATGTTTTTCAGGAACAAGGTTGCCACTTCTTCTGCCATCACTGATTTAGTAGTCGGGATGAAAATAGCCCCCTTCAAAAGTCTGTGGTCCACCACAACTAAAATAGCATCCCACGGGGGAGCTGGGGGAAGATCCGTGATGAGGTCCATTGACAGGTGCTGGAAGGGGTGGGTCGTGGCAGTGGGAATAGGGATGACGGGGGGGTGGTTAGGATGGGTATTGACCTTATGCTTTTGGCAAACTGGGCATCTGGCGAGGTATCTGCAGAGAAAGCAGGCCATCCTGGGCCACCAGTAGTCCTGGGAGATGAAGTTGTGCAGGCGGTAGAAACCAGGGTGACTGGTAGTAACTGCGGAGTGTATAGCATAGACCAGCAGCTGTCAGTATTCCTCGTCGACATAGAGCCATCCTTGGTAGTGAAGAGAGTGGTTGTGGACCTCCCAATCAAAGGCCATGGTTCGGGGGAAGGCGGGGTCATCCTGCTCGACACAGAGGAGCGCGTTAAGTGTGGCAGGGTCCCGGAGAGGTTGCTTCAGTTGAGCACGAAGAGTGGTATCAATAGAGCAGATGAAGACATCGTCAGGGATCAGCTGGATCGGGTCCTGAGTCTTGTCCGTTACATCTGGGCAGGAAAGGAAGTCCACCAGAGCCATCTGGCCCCCGAGGGTGTGTACCAGGTAAAGGTCAAAATCCTGTAGGAATAATTGCCACCTAGCGTGACATCAGGACAGGTCTTGGGGTTGCCAGAAGTATGTCAGGTTTTTGTGGTCTGTGAGGACCGTTACTGGAAAGGCCATGCCTGTGAGGTAGTGCTGCCAATCCTTGAGTGCGAGGATAATGGCAAGCAGTTCTCTGTCATGTATGTATGTCGTAATTTTGCTCAGCTGGAGCAAACATGGAAGATCTGTAGGCACATGGGTGGAGATCCCCATTGCCATCTTTTTACATTAACACTGCACTGGCAGCTGCTAATGATGCATCTGTTATTAGCCAGAACGGTTTTCTTGGATCTGGGTAGCATAGTATGGGGGTGTGGAGGAAGAGCCTTTTTAGGGCTCGGAATGAGTCGTCCGCTTCGGAGGACCATTCCCACTGCTTTCCTTTGGTGGTTAGGGCGGTGAGGGGTCAGGCTAGGTTAGAGAATTCTGAAATGAACTTCCTGTAAAAGTTACAGAAACCGAGGAAGGACTGAACTTGTTTTACTATTTTCGGGGGTTCCCAGTCCTCTATTGCCTTGAGTTTGACAGGGTCCATAGCTATGCTTCCCTCCTTCAACACCATTCCCAGGTATTCCACCTTCAGGATATTGAAGGAATATTTTTCTAATTTTAAATAAAGTCAGTGCTCCACTAGCCTCACAAGCACCTTCTTTGTCCGCTCATCATGAGTCTTCTGATCAGCCAAATGGATGAGGAGATCGTCCATATAAATGATAAGCCACCCCTCGGCTAGGTAATCTGCGAAAATATCATCCATGAGTGCTTGGAATGTTGCTGGCGAATTGCACAGCCCGAAGAACATTACAGTAGGCTTGAAGAGCCCCATTGGAGTTATGAACACTGCTTTCCATCGATCTTCCTTGTGGATAAGGACATTGTTGTATCCCCACCGGACATCCATTTTCATGAATATCCTGGAGTCCTTGACCTTGTCGATGAGGTCCGCGGTAAGGGAGAGTGGGTAGGTGTTCTTGACAGTCATTGAGTTGAGGTAGCGGTAGTCCTGGCAGGGTCGTAACTTCCCATCCTTCTTCTTTACAAAGAAAAAGGGGGAGGCTTGTGGAGAGGTGGACTGGGTGATCTTCCCGCTCTTCAGGTGTTCTGAGATGAACTCCTGGCATGCTGTCATTTCCTCCAGGTTAAGGGAGTAGTTCTTCGTGCATCGAGGTATGAATTCTTTGATGAGTTCGATCCTGTGATTGTAACTCCAGGACAGGGGTAGAGTGGTGGCTGCTTCCTCAGAGAATACTCTCCGAAAATTCTGATACTCCTTCGGCAGGGTCTTTTGTTGCTGGATCTGCTTACTGGCGATTTCTGTTGATACAGTGGTCTTGCAAATTTCCTCGTCAAGACTCTCTCTTATGATCACCTCCTCCGAGGGATCGTCCAGATCCTCAGCGATATATTTGGCCAGGTATCGCTGTGCCACCTGTAGTGGTCTTTCCTCGACTTCTTCATCAGACACCAGGAGAAGTTCCTGCTTCTCCCAGTCTATTATTAGATTTTCCTCAGCTAACCAAGCCATTCCTAAAATGATGGGGGTTTTGCCAGAACCAAGTACCATCAGGCTCCTTCTTTGGGTCTTTTCTTCTATGGTCATGGTCAAGAATCCGTGCTGGATGATACTTCCTCCAGTGTTATGGGATCCATCTGCATTGATAGTGTCTCGAGGGTTCTTTAGATTCATGAGGGGGACTTTTCATTTTCGAGCGTGCTTGGCATTTATGAAATTGCCAGTAGCTCCGCTGTCAATCAGGGCATGGGTTTCGATGATTCTGGATGGAGTTCAAATGGTGACAGGAATGGTTATTGATCGTTATTCATTTGATAGTACAGTGTTGTCCAGTAATCTAGAGGAGGGAAACATTGACTTCCATCCTCATCTCAAAAACCCCTTATCTTAGTGATCTTTTCCTGGAGCTTAGTGGAAAGTACTGCCACCCTCTCATCTCTGCTGTCATCTTCATCATCAGCAAACTCATCGTCTTTGTAGACTTGTTGTAGGACCTTGAGGATTTGATCCTTTGTCCCCTTTTTGCTATCGAGTACCTTCTGTATATACTCCGCAGTTTCATTGGGTGGTGGTGGGTCCTTTGTTATCCCATCCAAGACCTCTCTGGTTTTCTTGGTTACTCAGGCTGAACCGGGTCTCTTGTGGTTTCAAGTGGAACATCCCTTTCTTCTGCAAATGAAGCATAGGCTGTTCTTAACATGGCAAGCTCTTTCTGTGGGTGATAGTCATATTGCGTCCACATCCATTGCATTGGGATCCTTTCCTGATGATCTGCCTCCTCCATTTCTTCCTTGATGGATGAATTGTCCTCTGGATAAATCTCTTACCCACTCCAGCTGGTGTACTTGCTTCTGCACTGCTTCGACCCACTCCTTGATAGTGGTTGGTTCCTTGAGTAGTATGATATTCCTGGCAATATTGTGGTTCAGTCCTCTGATGAACCATTCGCAGAGTGCTCCTTCATCGGTCACTCCGGACTTGGCTGCGAGGAGTTGGAAATCTTGAATGTACTTCTGGGCATTCTTCATGTTTGAAGGTCCCTTGTCTTGGCAGAGATTTCCAATCTTCCTCCTGGCATCTGCGACCTCCTCCTTCAACATGAAGGAGTTGGTGAAATGCTCGACAAATTTACTCCATGTTTTCTCGTTGTCTGCTATATTGGTGTCCAGGGCAAATTGCCCTTCCGTGAACACTCTGCCCCTTCCCTTCGGCATCTTGTTTAAGGCTGTGACCACCTTGGCCAGGTCAGTCTTGTATATCTCCGCATTTACTGTAAAATAATTTTCCATGGCTCCTATCCACCAGATTGCATCTTCGCTTTGTCCTGAGAAATTGGCAGGTAATGCCGCCTTGATCTTAGTTGGTGCCATCTCCGATTCTTCCTCGTCTTCCTCATCTTCATTTAGTTCTTGTTCAATTTGTTTCCACCCTTTAGCAAATCCAGGTTTTGGTCTCCATGTTACGATTTGTCCCTGGGACACAGCTGAGTGCTATACGGACTACTCTTTTCCCTTGATCTCTCTTACTCTTGATTTACTTGTCGATTCCTAGATGAGTCCTTTACACTCCATGCGGATATGTTCCATTTCTCCTGACTCATCTAGTCTTTGTTATTCATGCTTACCTGATTTCCCTTGGTCATAGACATTCCCTTTGATCCGATTACTCACTGTATATTTGTCATGGATGAGTCATTCCTTATCTCTTATCTTGGTTTAATCCTTGACCCTTCTGACTCATCCATTCCATTCTTATCTCGGTTTATCTGTTCTTTCTGACTTAGCCCTGATCTCAGATCACCTTCCATTCTTCTGGCTAAGTCAGCACTTCTTTGATGTTCCATTGTATTCTTGGACATTCTGATGACTCATCACCATGACTCATCATCAGTCCCCTTTACCCTGATTCCTTTCTTGTACTATACAGCTGCCTTTCCCTGATCACTATATATAGCAGCTTCTTCTGTACCATAGAGCCCCATCTTAGACCTCCCTTGACAACTCCCTATTTCCTTGCATAATTCCCTGATACTCTTGGTCATGATTCCCTGACATCCCTGTATCCTCTACCTCCTTGAATCTATCGCTTATACCATTTCATCGTTGTCTGCTCGCCTCAGACATCCAACTATCACTTCATTGAAAAACCTTCTTCCATCAGCAAGTATTCCTTGAACAACCTTGTCCTTCATCGCCTTGCTGAAAGTCCATGCTGATTATTGGTGATGTTCCTCTATCCCCATTCTCCTTTGTCACATCACCAATCTCTTGACTACTGATGGCTCTTCTTTATACCAACCCCCATCTTCAAGCCATCTCCTTGATAGTACCACGGCAGTCCCCCTTGTTTGGTCAATCCCATGGCGATATCTATCGCATTCCCCTGATCCCTGGTGATGTTCTCCTTAACATTTGCCCATCACCATCCTCCTTCCCTGTCCGCCACTAGGGACTTACCTTTGCCTTTCCCTTTCATCCTTACCTCTGCTTTCTGTATAGGGATATAAGGGCTACACTTGGGCCTACCTGGCTCAAGCATAACACTCCACTTGTCTGACTCCAAGGATCTGGCAGAGAAATACTCTGGGAGGGGGTAGGGGGCCGGAGTGGGGACTGGGGCTGCCAGATAGTGAGGGTATCAGCTAACTGATATCTCAGGGTCCAAGCGCAGATCAGGGGTTGTGCTTCTACTGATCTGAGATGAGATAGTAGGAAGTGGAGATGAGGGTTCTCCTCAAGTAAGGACTGGAGGACTTGTTGAGGGATGGGAGATGGAGAGAAGAGAAGTTCCAGTAGTCACCCTGCTCTGGGGGTGTTGAAGTGTATCTGGGATAGGGGCCCTACGTATAGAGGCAGAGGTAGGGGAAGTGTGATGTGATCTATGGGTACAGATCCTAGACACAAAGATACTGCCCAGTTCGAGCTGTCACTCAACAGTAGACAGGAGACTGATAGAAGTCCAGG
>JBBPJU010001517.1:0-11458 GCA_038088875.1 Austroboletus festivus | reverse complement strand
CCTATAACCAAAGTTTGTTGCTTTCTTGTGATCGGCAAGCAGGCACTTCTCAAGGAAGTGAGCATAATACTGGACAGTGAAAGATAATGAAAGATAAACAGAATGGCCCACAGATGAGAAAGAAAAGGTTGCCCCCTACACACTAGACATTTCAAAGCTAGGTGGACTGTTCAATCTGCTTAAACATTAGATTAGGTATGGGCTAACAGAATGGTTCCAAAGAAGCAAGCATGTCCTTATTGTGGCTGTGAGTCTCATCGGTTTAACTTCCCTAGGGGAACCACGGTGGTGTCATTGGTGAAACATCCACCTCAGTAAACACATGCACGACGCTTCAAGCTCCGACTAGAAAACACGACAGCCCCAAGTCATCATCGCCCCTGAACCTTGTTCAGTCATCACACCCGCAAGATCGTACGTCCACGTACAACACAAGCATGCGGCAAAGACGACGCGGTGTCCTCAAATCGCCCTCCGTAAGCGACACCGAATACTTCAGTGATAGTCATACTGTCGAGGAACCCATCTCCACATCCCATTCCGACCACTACGCTTCGGAGGTAGACTCGGCGGACGATGAATCAGACAGACCCATTGCATCTGGATCTGCGCTCCCACCGCTATCACCCTCACCAGAGATTTCGGAAGAACTAAAAGCGTCACCCGACGCAGACTCGCCTGAGTCCGTTAATGGGCGTGCCTGGTATGAGTTTGACCTCTCAGTCATCCTTGCCCTACTCTCTCCCATTGCAAACTGGCTAACCGGGAGCGATCATGTAAAAAATGTCTTTCTTGTTCTTCTCCTCGTCTTCTACCTTCACCAAATCATCGAAGGTAGGTGCCCCATGCTACACCCTCGGCTATGTCTTCTAGAAAATGATAATATTTCAGTCCCTTGGAACCTCTATCTCGCATCAAGACCACGCCGCGCACTTCACACTCCACCAAATGATGATACTTCCACTGCGGACAAGTACCACCGTGCCGCTGCGTCCGAGTTGCATAAACTTGAGATTTTCTATCTCACCTTGTCTGTCCTGTCTCCTTTCCTTGGTGCGACACTTCTCCGTACGGTCGTTATATCCTTTTCTGGCCAATCGAATGTGTCCTGGTTCAGCTTATCCCTTTTCGTACTTGCAACTGGCATGCGTCCATGGAAGCATGCCATTCAGCGTCTTCGGCAACGCACCACAGACTTGCACACCATCATCCACTACCCTCCGTCACACATCCGGTCCATGGAGGCTCTGATAGAAAGGATCGCACAATTAGAAGTCGAGATCAAGTCTTTACGAAGACAGTCCAAGTCTTTCAACTCGGATATGTATGAACACGTGGAGGATGCAATCGAGATGATGGAGATATCTGCGCGTAGGCAGGAGAAGAAGGCGGATGTGTCAAAAGCTTATGTAGAGGGGAGGTTGATGAAACTGGAACAAAACGTTGAAGCACTTTTAGAAAAAATGGAGATTCGTGCCGACCAGCTGCTACTTCACAGGATCACTGCCCAAATTTCCACGCTTGTCTCAGAAATCATTGAATTACTGACTCCAGTCCTCCCTACTTGGATTACGGCACGCTGCCGAGGCAACATTTCACGCTCCCCTCGATCCTCGCCAAAGATGACCCGTTCCCGTACTTCAATAAAACTCGAGACTATACCTGAAATCGCCACATTCCAGCCCAAGTACCCCGTCCCATCTTCTCGTTACTTCTACATCCCGGGTTTCCGTCTAGTTCTACGTATTGGTGACCTTGCGACGTTACCGCTCCGCCGTATGGTTGCCTATCTTCTTGCAGGACAGATATACACCCCACGTACACGTGCTTCTGTGTCCTAGCCTCCCAGTCGCAGATCCCTTGGGATCCCTCTTTCGTATAACGTACCCACCACAGGCACCCGGACTCCGTTTCGATTCCTTCGTTGTATAATTCCGGGCTGTTATCGTATTCGTTCAATAGTGTATCCGTATTATTTTTGCAGGCAATCAGGTACTCCAATACGAGTAACTTTGGGAAATGGTAAGGTGGATTGTACTTGCCATATCAGGTGATTGCTTTTATGACTACCATTCCTGGACTTACTCCTCTTCCTCAGCGTAGAGGCTTCTGAGGTAATAGCTGACGCCTGCTCTTGTATTTTTTTCTGGGAAGTAGGTTTGTTAGGCCAGAAAAGGCTGTTGCACGATCAATGCTCTACCTTTGTATTCTGGCACCGCAAGGCTGCGCCTCTTCGTGTTTGGGGATTTAAGTATGACCACCCAGTGCGAAGGAAACCGCTACTTGTCAATACCCACCGTTCCTTTTCTCTAGTTCCTTGTTGTATTGTTGTGATGTATCCTATAGTTCCGGTCCTCTCTTTCATTTCTGCAGTACTGGCTCTTGTGCCCCTGATCTGGTATCTTCAAGCGCGCAACATCGCCGCTGTGGCCATAGGCATATGGCTGTCAATCACGAGCCTAATACACGCTATCGATGCCTTGGTTTGGGCGCAGAATGTGGTCATAAAGGCACCCGCGTGGTGTGACATTTGTAAGTTGATTGTTAACTAGGTGTTCCGCTGTTCTGATTTTGCGAAGCAACGAGTTTGAGTACTGGCTCGCAGATTGCGCTGCCTGCGGCATGCTTCTCCATCTGTATCCATCTCGAACGTATAGCTTCTTTTTGTCAGACATCCACTGGCACATCTCACGCGAAGCAACGACGTCTTATATTTGAGTGCTTGATGTGCTTTGGATTACCCCTCGTCTATATGGCCCTGCGTACGTCTGCTCTGGACTCCCACATCCTCTACGATCAAACACGCAGTGTTTCTTGATAGACTTGATCGTTCAACCTCATCGGTTTGATTTATTTTATGGATTTGGTTGTCGACCCGCTACTTTTCCCACTGTTGCCACCACTTTTTTGGTCTTGATCCCCCCGCTAGTCCTGACAGCTGCGACAATTATTTGCGCTGGTGAGTCCTGTCCTCTGTTCTGGATCCTAGGCTTGCAATCCATTTATCATCGCAGGGATCGCTTGGCGCCATTT
Source organism: Austroboletus festivus (assembly GCA_038088875.1). Taxonomy (NCBI): domain Eukaryota; kingdom Fungi; phylum Basidiomycota; class Agaricomycetes; order Boletales; family Boletaceae; genus Austroboletus; species Austroboletus festivus. The sequence continues at coordinate 8,425 of JBBPJU010001517.1, read as the reverse complement.
CCTTGTTCATGGCGTCCAGTTTTATGGAAAGCGGGGTTCCGTCTCTTCTCTGACACGTAATTTGTACCTCCGGCTCGTCGGGATGGCACTCGCAGAAACGGCGCTCTCTACAATCTTGACTGCTGTCGTGATGTCCCATGTCTTCTCTTCAGGATTGACCCCCCTACGAAATATGTCGAGACACTGGAGCGAGGTGCTTATATGGGATCCAGATGCTATCACGGACGATGTTCAGATGGTGCTTGAGGTCGAATGGTTGGTGACAGTGGTCCAGTCAGTCGTGTATTTCGCGTTATTTGCGTGCCGCGTAGAAGCCATGCGTGAAGGATGGGCGCAGATCTGCGTGTTTCCCGCTTTCCTGAAAAGGCTGCATTCATCTGTTTTGCTCAGACCCGATGCTTCCGAGCAATCATTTACGAGGTACGCAAAGAAGCGATCGATCAGGGTTTGCTATTGCTAACGTATTGGCAAGTGCGTCCGTGCCGACCCTTCCCATGACGGTGGTCGATCTGTCGGTAGTAATCCAGTCTGCCAGCACGCTCACGCGGTATGGGCACCCGACGGACAGTAACTGCCTCCCTGAAACGATGCCCGTCGCGTCGCGTCGTGCTTCCGTCGTCGATGACCACACAGATGCACCCGAGTCACAAGACGTCGTGGTCTCTGCGCTCGTCCCAAGTAACATGGTCCCGCTCGAGTCGCCGTCTCGCGTGTCCGCCATTGCATCGTCACACAACTCGCTCGAGTCCAATTTCGATCCGAGTTTGCTGGGGTTTTCGCCCAACATGTGGCCGCAGACGCCGACGACGATTCCAACTCGGCCGACTCGGTTGTTTAGTATTGGGTGCATTCCCAGGGCCAGGGGAGAAAGCTGGTTCGAGGACGTGTGGGATGTGCCGCCGCAGTTTGCACGGGCCAAGTACGCCGTTCATGCCCAGTCGTGCACTGCGGATGTATTCGAGAGACGACCGCTGGGTTTGGGAGCCGCGACCAGCAGCAAGGGAGAAGGGCGACAGGCGATCCATGTGACGGTGGTCAAGGAGACACAATGAACTCTCTTGTCGAGTCACTGCTTTCGTTCTTTTCTGTGTCGTTCTGATTGTATGGCCAAAAGTTCGTTTCGCTCTTTCTCGGTTTTTTCGTCCTCTCTTTTTGTAGCCCTAGCACCTCGATTTCAACTTTCGTGTATATTAGTCGCTCGTTCGTATACGAAGGATGGGCTGGCGTCAAGGAGTGGCGGCGCAATATTTTTATAAATATCGCGGAGAGTCGGAGAACTGCTCGGTCGCAACCCTCAACGCATGCACTTAGCGCTGTAACATTACGGCCCCCATGGGGCCAATTGCGTTACAATCCCCCTCGCAACTCCCTCGAGTCGTTACGATAATTTCATGGTTTCCAGATCCCGCGTTTGGGCCTCTTAAGACATACAAGTGCGAGCGTACTGCTTGATTTTAAACCCCCAACCTCATTCAGTCACTGTCAAGGCGACTAAGGTTTGGCCACCGCAGTGACCTAAGAATCTATCTTTGTCCTTGAATACACTCTCACCTGCTACCCGACCCGGCATTCGGTTGCATGAAGAAGGCCTTGTATTCTACAATGTCGCCATGAGCTGGCTGCTTGGGTCCATTCAGAAGTAGTGAGTGCTCGAGCTTATTGATATATGTCGAGGTACGCAAGATACAGTCCCTCTTAGAACACAGCAAATTTTTATTTTATTCTTTATTTTCTTTGGCCATCCCAATTTTCTCTGCCCATCACCAGGTTGTCAATCAGGCCTGGGTGGCCTATCTGGCACTATCATCATCATGCCACATATCGCTTGATGCTGAGCTGGTAGCGGATCCAGAATTGTGCCCTCTAAGCCAAAATCATTCGCGCTTCCAAATTCCAGCCGCTCTACCATCAATGTGGGAATGCAACCTTGCTTGGAGTGGTATAACTCAGACAGATTCCCCTGGATCATGGGACAGAAATGCATGTGGAAAATTGTTGATGCGCTTCGGATGCCGAATTCGATGCATCATGATAACGCCACTTTCATTTCGGGTCACAAACGAACGTCCCAATCGGGGTGTCGGCTTATGCGTCGAAATGGGAGCAAGAGTCGGGTGAAATGTCAACCTGCCTCATCGCACCCGAGACAAGGGGATTTCCATATCTAACTACAAGGTATTGCGTCCCTCTCTGGCGCCCTTTATTAGTCCTCTCTCACCGATATGACTCCTTAGCCGCCCTCTGTCCCCCACTTGTATTTCACGTCTGCCCCCGCTCCTAATCACGACGACATGGTCCCCGATGCCCCTAACTGGCTCTTCTCCACGTTCGCCTTTATCGGCTTCGTGTTATGTATGATCCCCCTTCCGTGGCATCTCGATGGTAAATTTTTACTGTCTTTGAATATCTCACGTTGGCTAACCTGCTCTTTAGCCTGGAATACGGGTACCTGCCTGTACATGATCTGGACCGGTTTGGCATGCTTGAATCAATTCATCAACTCTGTGGTTTGGAACTCGGACGTCCTCAACAAGGCACCCGTCTGGTGTGATATTTGTAGGTGCTTCATCGTGTGCTCACCTGCTCTGTATGGCTCATGCTTGTGTAGCCACCAAGTTTATGGTCGGTAGTGCGGTTGCCATCCCTGCAGCATCTCTTTGCATCAACCGTCGCTTGTACCATATTGCCTCTGTCCAATCTGTAACCAAAACGCGCGCGCAGAGACGACGGGATATCATTATCGATCTGGCTATCGGTCTTGGCATCCCTGTTTTGGAGATGATTCTCCGTAAGTATTCACAGAAAATATCGGGAGCTTCTTTTTATTGACTCGCCCTCAGACACCGTCGTCCAAGCTCACCGTTTTGCAATTTACGAAGAAGTCGGCTGCTTTCCTTTCACTTGGAATACTCCCTTGACGTATGTGCTCGTCAATGCCTGGCCAGTTGCCATCGGTTTGGTGTCTGCGACTTACTGCAGTACGTATACGTCGAGGTACTGTCTGATGCGATTCTATTTTTTTTTTCTCAGTTCGCACTATCCGGGAACTTGCTATCCGCAGGGCCCAGTTCAAAGAGTTCCTTTCGACCAACAAAAACCTGAGCTCCAGCCGCTACTTCCGTCTGATGGGCCTTGCGGGAATCGAGGTCGCCTGTACGGTTCCCCTCGCATCATATTCCATTTATCTCAACGCGACGACGAGTACTGTTCAGGATTACGTTAGCTGGGATTATGCCCACGCCAACTTTAACGAAATCGACCAAGTCCCTTCTGTCTTGTGGCACCAGAGTCAAATGGCGGTTGTCAGCATCGAATTGAGCCGCTACGCAGTAGTCTTCTGCGCATTCGTGTTCTTTGCTTTCTTCGGTTTCGCTGATGAAGCGAGGAAGAACTATCGTCTCGCTTACATGTCGGTCGCAAAGCGGGTTGGTCTCTCCACCGGATCTATCTCGGAGTCCGGAACTTGGACCGCCAACGGGTACGTCAACCTTTTCTTTTTAGGATTGCCCATCTCACAGATCTTCCTTTCCCTTTTCGCCATAGGACCAACCCCGACATGTCGTACAACAGCCGCTCTGCGGCCATGCCCGTCTTCATCACCCACCAGATGGAGCGGAAACGGGATTCGCTCGCTTCGTTTTCGTCTCGCATTTCGGGGGCGGACTTTGGGAGTACATTGAACGACGTGAAGGACCCCTTCTCGCCCACAGTAACGTCGATGACAACGATGTCAAAGGAGTCGCTGCCACGATCGCCTGTGGACCTGGAGAGTTTGCCCTTACCTACCGTTCCCGCGGCGACGCTCGACAGGAGTGCCCCGCCTCAATACACCCCCGATGTCCCTCGCGCCGTCTGAAGCGTAATCATGTTATGAATTTCTCTTTTGCTCTCAAATATCCGTGGGCGTAAATGGGCCTCTTTTCTTCCGCTCTGATTGTCACTGTATCCTCAGGTCCTTTTGTATTGTTAGTTTAATTCTCTCTCCCTGGTTCAAAAGACACTCCTTTTTCTTGATTACACTCCATTTTGTGGATACCTTTCCCTCCCCCGAACTATCCTATCGATATTGCTATGTATATTTTGGGGTTTAGATAGACTGTAGCATTTCTTCCTGGAGCAATACACTGCGCAAAATGACCAATTTACTAGGAACTTGACAATTCTGTGGCATTTGGTCTCGTCCTGAGCTTCAAAGCTTCATGCGTCCACACTTAATATCCCTGCCTAGACTTCATAAATATGCTTACTGTCTAATGCCTTGTCGCAGCTATGCTGGGTAGAAGTATAAATGCATCAGATTCGTTTCCCTAGTACATAGTGGCATAAGCACTTGTGTTAGATGTCTAAGCGAAATTATCAACCCATCGGCAAAGGCCGGGGGAACTACGTGAACAACATAACGTATATCACGACTAGTAGCTGTGGCTTTCGCTACCTTTTGGGATTGCAAGAGCTACTGTAACTAATGAAATAGGAAACCTGTCTCAAGTTGTGGATTGTCTGTCGTGTCGCCTTGCCAAGTCGTACCTTAAATGATTTCCCTGCTCTGATTTATACACTAACTAGTTACCCATGTTAGTCAGGGCGGCGGTGAACATTGCCTTTGTCTTAATCCTATTTTTTTCGTCTTGGTATGTTCTCTAGTGTTCCTGGTGCTCGTACCCAGCTTGTTCCGATGATTTAGATTGCCTCATCACACTCTCAACATATTAATGTCAACTGTCCGCAATCTTTACAGCAGTCGGTCGTTTATGAAAGGTCGTTAAGTATAAGTGTCTGCTCACTACGGTGTGACCGCTTCGGGCAAGTATCCAGCTCAGGTCAGCGCAACTTTGCCAACATATAAGAAAGAGAAGAAGTATTCAAAACCACAGGATGGATCTGGTGTGAGTTAGTCTCTGTATCTGTAAGCAGTTAATCTGGGTCTTTATGCAGTAAGTGCAACCAGGATCGTCTATGGATGGACCCATAACTACTTGAACGTTTGATCAACAATGAAAAAGTTAGTCGGCCAGACACTGGCCTAACCTAACCACCAAGGAAAAAAGCATGGGAAGCTTTACTGCAAGGTTTAAGTGTCTACCTCACACTTCAAACGTGCGTGTGGTTGTTGAGTCAAGCGCATTTACGCCGTTCGGACCATCATGAGACCCAGCCAGGCGCACAAATTCATCACCCTCACCTATAACGTATATGGTATCGTCCGACGCCCAAGTTTTGCGGCCCTCGTCTTGCTGTTCATTGGATAGTTGCTCTGCATACCTGATCGGCGCAGATTAACAGTTATCATTGCCTTTGCCCCACTTGCATGGTGTCAGTGGTAGCTCGGTTTTGGATTCAGCAAAGGTGCGGATGGATAAAGAAGACGCTATGCTCGAGAAACATCCTGAGGAGGCCTGGCGGAGTTGGGCTAAGTGTGTGCCCCCAGGCATATACGATATCCCAATAGTAATGAATAGTGCATAACGCCGGGCCGTCTGACTCCTGTCTTACATGCACAGGTATTCGGATACTTTAGTGCCTCTCAAGGAATAAAAAGATTCAGATCACGGTGATTGTCTTTCATTCTGTGTGCTTGTACCGTCTGGAAGAGTGCGTGTGTTAACTGCATTTCTCTACCTAGTTCAGATATGTCCGGCCACTGTGACGCCACAATCATTCAAGAAAAGACCTTTAGTCAATTCAAAACCCCGGATTTTTTGTTTGCAGCTTTTCATTCAACGAGGAGAGTCCGGGGCGTTTCGGACTGTTGTGTCAAGTCTCCCTGTGTCGGATGGAGGAGTGAGAAAGCCGGTTTCAAGAGATTTGTATCAAGTGCTCGGATTCAAGACAGGGTGACCACGAATCCTTCCGTCGGAGAGCGGTGCGTACGTGTCCGTTTTCTGAAATGTGCGATCGTGAATCCTCGACTGCTTTCTCTGGTCAAATTATACGTAGTATCACTGTAGCAAGCTCCGAGCTCTATCGACAGGGTAAAGAAGTCGATCAGAGTATCATTGTTGCCTTGATCACTCTCACCTTTTCCGTCGAGGTTGGCATCTATCGACTAATGGAACGAATTCCTGGAGCTGCGCAACAGCTACTTGCTTTGTGCCACTGAATATCCACCACCAATTATTTTGTATTTCGCACCAAACCCCAAAAGCCTGAGCCCGTCTTGGTGGGCCCTCGACCTCCAGAATTTCCAGATTCCATTGGTGGCGGATGCTTTTTTTATATATCTGTACCCTACCAGGTCTTTTCCCTCTGCTCCAATTCTTCTACACTCTAGCCTTGGTGTCGAAGTGTGGATTTCCAACATTACATTCAGCGAGCGCAGATATACTCGTCGCCAGCCTTCCCCACGCCCACACCTTCAGAACAACTATCTGTATGCAAAGGTGACATCTCCAATGCTATTCTGATTTCCTCCACATGCACAAACTCCGTCGTTTTGACATTAAGAATGCTGATCTCGTCCCGGACACCTTTATTGGCCAAACGGAATGTCTACCCTTTCTGGCGCGCTGTCCGGACACGCCCGGGGGAATTTAGTTCGACCGGAAGTGCCCTGCAGATTCCTCCATTGCTATTGTGCATGACAGAATTTCATCGACATAAGGGCCGTTCTTCCACTCAAACACAGGCACATTGCTGCACCCATGCAAACACAACTATCATGGTGGTCAAGTCAAACAGGTTTGTCCGTTGTTCAAGGCGTTCCACTGGAGATGTTCTCCCTTTATTACCGTTGGTATATATATAGTATGATTATTCCCATGCTGACATTGCAATACCCCATTCAATTTTTTCCCAATTTAGTTGGCATTGGAATTTAGGTTTCCCGGTCAGCTCTCTTGGATCCGGTTGAGTTAACGTGGGTTAGTAGCCTCACGTTGGGTGAGCTCTTATCTTCCATCTCCTGGGTTAATCGTTTTCTGTTCGTGTTTAGTAATTTCGTACTTGATCTTGCACGGGATAATTTCCGTGGCTATTCAAATGCTTCGGGGTGGTTTTACAAGGGCACGGAAAAGGATCCTGGCGAGGATTCTTGGGAAAAAAGTTTGGGTATACAGAGACTTTTCCAACGGCGGTAAATATCGACAGGAGCTGAGTCGAATTCTCAGGATTACAAGACTGAGTCAGACAGATGCCTCTGGTCTTCCAGGCAGCGCCGGTCGTCCATCGACAATTGCACGCATAGCCCGACGACGACATTCACCATGGTTTCGTGTGCCCCCGACTGGTTCTTATATGAGATCCAACCTCCGTCGAAGCTGTGTCTGCACAAGAGAGGGCCTAGTTCAATGCTTTTACTGGTGCATTTGCACGGTGCAGATGGCTACAAGGACGTACTGCTAAGTGAGTGCAAAGACAACTTGGCTTGTTTTGAGTGACAGGCTTGACCATCTCTGATAAATTATGGTATCAGCAAGACTTTTCCTTGGTGCAAAGTTATAATGACCAGCTTGTTCGAACCCCGTCGTCCTCATAATACTGTTTCAAGCTACATAAATTTGGTAAGTGGCTATTAGGTGGGGGAGCCCAACTTTAAACAATATCGATGCGATGGTACGTATGTATGGCATTGAACGGCATACTTTGTACTCTGTCGCGCAGTCATTTTTACAGATAGGCCACATCATAGCTCCACCTCCAAGGCACATATCGTAACGGTTGACTCTCTAGAACGTCTGGTCTTCCACTCGCCCTTCGACTCAAAATTACCTCGAAACACAAGGAGATTTGAAATTTTTTCCAACGGTGGTGCAGGCAAGTTGTGGGCCGTATGGTGAATTTTATAGGGAATTAGCGTTTAGAGGGATTTGATGAGAAACGGTGAGCTGGTAACGATGACATCTGAAGACTGCTGACCTTGGAAGAGAGGGAACGAGTAAAACATGATAAGATTTGGCCAGAAAAAAAATAGGGAGAGAGTAACGGTGGGACGGCAAGGCTCGGATACGTGCAAGTAACTGTCGTGACATTGTGGTGCTCAGAACGGCCCTTGAAGGTTTCTATAAATCAGATGCGGGACCAGCCATTGGGTGCTCCTAAATCTTTGGCACTGGCGAGGCACGACGACTCGCGACAGACAGTCAAAGCTAACCGCCCTCATGGTGTCTACAACGACAGGCAGATTAGTAGGCTTACAGGACGCCCTCCATCTGTGCGTCTGGGCGATTGGAGCGTCCTATTACACAGATAAAACAACTCTTTACAGGGATTCTGGTTCCTCTTTCTGGTTGTCGAACCACGCGCGAAAAAGGCTGATCGTTTGATCATGACAATTCTAAGTACCGCATCCATGAATACAATGACACGATCCATGGACATATGCACGCGTTGTTCAAAAAAAAAAAAAAAAAAAAAAAAAAAGAAGGGTGAAAGAGAAAGAGAAAAAGTGACAGCAATGATAGAAAACAAGAAACCATCCTAAATCTGC
>JBBPJU010001516.1:0-11464 GCA_038088875.1 Austroboletus festivus | reverse complement strand
ATTCCTATTGGTTGTTCCTGTTATGGTAGAACCAAACATGTACATACAGTAGGATAGTATATAAAGGCCCAGGATCACAGAGCTGGCTCCCCAGTTCTGAAGTCTTGGAGTCTTCACCTAATAGAAACTCCAGAGGAAAGCCTCTTGGAGACTTTACCCTTGAAACTGGGTCTTTTCTCTATACCCCTTCACTCTGGTAGTGGTTGAGGCTCTGGTGGTTAGACTGACAATACAACTCTTTTAGGTTATTTCATCCACTACCTCCAATAATACCTCTGCCTCCAACTCTGCCTCTAAGGGCAAAACCACCACACCTCCATCCTCGAAATTGCCCACACCTCTGAAGCCTGAGACATTGTCCAAGTTGGGCAAAAATGGCAAGCTTATGGCTGAGGAGCACAAACAGCACTTTGATAACATTCTTTGCATGTTCTGTGAAAACATGGGGCACATAGCCAAGGAATACCTAAAGTCCATGTCCCACGCAGCTAAGGCTCACATGGCTAAGTCCTCAACTCCAGAATCCAAACTGGACACCTCCACTTCCAAGGCAAAAAAATAGTAAGTAGCCTCTGTAACTCCACATGGTCTGGAGGTTATGTTGACTCTACCTGTGCACTTAAGAAGATCTGACTAAATGTGTCCACTCTTTTAGATATATGTTCTTTTATGCCATCAGTTACTTTTATTTCATACAATGTTCCTCCATCCTCTGTGTTGCTAGATTCAGGATCCTCTGACTATTTCATAGATACTACTTTTATTAATAAACATCAACTTCCTACATACTCCAATCCTCTGTTACAACTCTGATTATTTGATGGTTCTTCAAATGCTATAATTTCTCAAGTAGTTGACCTTTCTGTCCATTTCAAAACTGGTGATATCACTCTGACAACTTTCTATATCACTCCACTAGATGGCTCCTGCTCACTTGTTCTAGAACACAACTGGCTCACCCACTACAATCTGTTGATTGATTGGGTCTTGAGCAGTATCTTGTTCCATTCACCTGAACAGATCATGCCAGCAACCTCAAGCTTGCCTTTGCAGCCTCTGGCCCCTCTGCCCAAGGTTGATTCTGCACCCTCCAATCCACTGTGTTTCTCTGAACACAAGGCTCCTCACATTGTGCTCATCAGCACTCTGGTCTTTGCACTTGCTTATTGACTTGAGGGATCTATGCAGTTCAGTCTACAGCTCCACCCTGAGGACACAGACCTTTGCTCCACTTCCATTGCCCCTAAACAAATCAATCTCTCCAGAGTTCCCCTGGAATATCACAACTTTGCAGATGTATTCAGTAAAAGCAAGGCTTTCAAGCTTGCTCCATACTGTGACTTCAACTTAAAAATCAATCTGGAAGAGAGAGCATCTCCTCTGATCAGAACTACCTACCCCCTTTCACCCTCAGAGCTAGACTCCCTTCAGGCCTTCCTTGATGAACATCTTGCCATGGGCTTTATCTGCCCTTCCTTCTCCACTCACACTGCCCCTGTTCTCTTTGTCCAAAAGAAAGACAGATCACTCCAACTTTTCATTGATTTCCACAGACTCAATAAGATCATGAAGAAAGACCATTACCCCTTTTCCTGCATCTCTGACCTCCTAGACACTTTGAGCTGCACCAATGTCTACACCAAACTCAACCTCTGGTATATCTACCACCTTGTTCACATTGCTGAAAGCGATGAATGGAAGACATCTTTCTGAATGCACTATGATCCCTATGAATGGCTTGTTATGCTGTTCAGTCTCACCAATGCTCCTGCAGCATTCCAGTGGTTCATTAATTCCATCTTCGCTAACCTTCTTAACATCTCCATGATCATCTATCTCGATGACGTTCTCATCTTCTCCACTGATTGGGCCTCCCACAAGGAGCATGTCCGAGAGGTACTCCGACACCTCTGGAAACATGGCTTGTATGCCAAACCAGAAAAATGTGACTTCCACACCACCTCCTATGAATACCTTGGCTACCAGCTCTCCCCCTCTGGACTCACTATGTCTGCTGAGAAAGTCAAAGCCATTCAAAACTGACCTGAGCCTTACAAAGTCCAGGACATCCAGTCCTTCCTTGGATTCACAAACTTCTACCACCATTTTATTCATGACTACTCCAGACTTGTCATTCCTCTAACCTGCTCGACCTGCAAGGGCACCCCTTGGGATTTCAGCAATAACTGTCATGCCACTTTTCAGCATCTCAAAGATGCCTTCACCTCTGCTCCAATCCTTATCCACTGGATCCCTGATGCTCTGTTAATCATTGAGACTGATGCCTCTGACTATGTGATCACAGGCATCCTTTCTCTCTGATGCCCAGATGAGGAAATCTGTCCCATTGCATTTTACTCCCATACCCTCACTGCCCCAGAACTCAACTACAACACTCATGACAAAGAACTTCTCACCATCCACAAAGCTTTTTGCTTCTGATGGCACTACCTTGAGGGTTCTGGTACTCCGGTTGACATCATCACTGATTATAAAAACTTTGAATATTTTGCAACCTCCAAGCTCCTGACTCACTGGCAGGCCTGGTGGTCAGAGTCCCTCTCCCAATTCAATATGATTGTCCATTTCTGCCCCAGATGCTTAGATGCTAAGCCTGATGCCCTGACTAGACAATGGAATGTCTACCCCAAAGAGGGGGATAGGGACTATGCCCATGTCAACCTCCACAATTTCCACCCCATTTTTTCACAGGAACAGCTTGCCTTGTCTCTCTGGGCCAGTTGCCTAGTGACTCTGGTCCTCCACACTGCCTCCCTGTTTGACATCTAATCCCTTCACAGTGACATCCTCTCCGCCCTTCTCTCCAACTCTATTGTCTCCATCCATCTGTTCTCCTCTGCACCTCTGGACTCTCACTGGACCATCGACCCCAAAGGCCTTTTATGCCTAGATGATTGCATCTACATCCCCAATGCTAATGATCTCCACCTCTAGGTCCTCTGGTACAAGCATAACCACCTGCTCTTAGGGCATTTCAGACAGAATCGGATGTTCAAACTCATCTGCTGCAAATATACCTGGCTGGAAATCTACACCTTCATCAAGGACTACATCTTGTCCTGCACAGCCTGCACCCACACCAAGGTACCCTGGCATAAGCCCTATGGGCTACTCAAGCAACTCCCTATCTCCAAGAAGCCATGGAACTCCATTTCCATGGACTTCATCAAACAACTCCCTGCATCCTCTGGACACTCCACCATCCTCATCATCAACTGACTCTCTAAACAATGTATATTCATTTCTACTGATGATAAGATAACATCTCCAGAGCTCACCAAGCTCTTCCTCCTCCATGTCTTCTCAAAGCATGGAGTCCCCTCCCACATCACCTTCAATCAAGGTTCTGAATTCATCACTCATTTTTTCTGCTCCCTCAGAAAAGCTCTTGACATTCAACTCCACTTTACCTTCAGTTATCATCCAGAAGGTGATGGCCAGACAGAACAAATAAACCAGACATTGGAACAGTATCTCTGTGACATGATCTATGGGTATAGATCTAAGACACAAAGATATTGCCAAGTCCTAGCTGTCACTCAACAGTAGACAGGAGACTGATAGAAGTCTGGGATGGTTTGGGTAAGTCTTGCTGCATTCCTCTCTTAGGAATGGCAGTTGAACCAAATACCATGTAGATTAAACGTAGATCTAGTTAGAGTTCTACTATACAAAGGCAGCTCTATTTATAGGGGGAAGGGGGGGCTACTATGACCATAAGAAGCGATCACAGGAAGAGGGAATGGCTGTCCATAGGGCAAAGGGTTACTAGAGATAAGCATAGGTGGGGGAATGAGTGATCACACCAGTGTAAGGATGCAATCTGAAAGAAACTAGAGTTCGAAGATAAAGAATAGAGTTCATACTGGTGCTTTGGAAGGGCGTAGGTGTGACTACATCCATGCGGGATCGATGGGCCACTCTGGCGCAGGTGTTGTCTCCTCCAGCTGGATCGGTGGAGCTTGGACATTCCACCACCCTGGAATGACATCTCCTAGTGGTTCCTCTCCCCAGGTTGCTCCCTCTGCTTCTCCATTCCAGAATTGATGTCTCATATCCAAGTTCCCTCCGTAGGCTGCTGTGGAAATGTTGGCATTGAGCCATGGGCAATCCCCTTTATGAGGAAAAGGAGTAGCCCTCCATGGGTAGTCCACATGGTGCGTGACAATCTCTGCATCTACTGCAACTACCAGCAAGACAACTGGTCTGAGCTCCTCCCACTTGTGGAGTTTACATACAACAACACTCCAAACACCACCACTGGTGTCTCCCCATTCTTTGCTAACAAAGGCTACCATCCCAACATTGCCATCCACCCCAAGTGCAACCTCACTTCCACTCAAGCCTGAGAGTATTCCATGGACCTCAACTCCCTCTATCAGTTCCTTTGTGAGGAAATAGCTGCTGCCCAGGAATAGTATCAAGGATCTGCTAATGCCAAACAATCTCCAGTGCTGGACTTAAAAATTGGTGACCAGGTTTTCATCAAGGCTAAGTACTTCTGGTCAATCCAACCATCGAAAAAGCTATCTGAAAAAAATCTAGGTCCATACCCCATCATTTCCCAGATAGGCACACTCTCCTTCACCCTCTGCCTGTCATGCATCACATGGACTACCTGCAGAGGGTGACCTCTTTTCCTTTAGAAGGGGATAGACCTTGGCTCAATGCCAACATTTTGACAGCAGCCTATGGAGGGAGCCTTAATATGAGGCATCAGTTCTGGAATGGGGAAGCAGAGGGAGCAATCTGGGGAGAGGAACCCATGGGTGATCTTGCACCTGGATGGTGGAATGTCTAAGCACCACTGATTCCACTGGAGGAGATGACACCCACGCCAGAGTGGCCCACTGATCCAGTGTGGATATAGAGTTACCCATGGCAAGTACCCCAATTGCTTTCCTTTTTCATTATGGATGATAGTTTCTTTTTGATCACACCTTTGCACTGGTGCAATCCCCCCATTCCTCCACCTATGATCAATATAGCTATCTACGGACAGTCCTCCTTCACCTATGACCTCTTTTTATGGTCATAGTAGTATTCCCACATCCCTATAAATATGACTGCCATGTACAGTACAAATCCCAACTACAGTAGATCTATGTTTAATCTACATGATATTTGGTTCAACTGCCATCCCTGAGTGAGGGCCACAGCAAGACTTATCAAAACATCCCAGACTTCTATTAGTCTACTATCTACTGTTGAGTGACAGCTTGAACTAGGCCATATCTTTGTGTCTTGGATCTATACCTGTAGATTGCATCACACTGCCTCCCAGAAAATATGAAATCTGTACACCCCATTTTTTACATCTTGCAGTTAGAATCTGCCATTCTGAATACTATCCCCAATTGTACCCAGCCTCCTCCACCTCCAGTCAAAGTCAAAAGAGAACTGGAATATGAAATCTCTGAGATACTTGTATCTAAAATTAACAGGAGACAATGGAATTGCAAACTGCTATATTTGGTGCATTGGTCAGGATATGAGGGAACTGATGAAGAAACCTTCTGGTATCTTGCCATGAAGCTTAGCCACGCTTCAGAACTCATTGAAGAGTATCATCTCCAGTATTCAGATAAGCCTGGTCCTCATTCCTCTTAGCCTTATCATCCTTTGCCATCTGCTTCTCTCTCCATATATGCAGACAGCCCTTAAGAATTCAGGCCTAAAGGGGGGATACTGTCATATCCTGGATTCCTACTTAGCCCTGCTCTGATTCTCCAGCCCAACCCCAGTCCATCCTTACTTTTATTTCACTCTTCCTTACTCTGTTCCACTCCTACTCCATTCCATACTACTCCATTGTTACTCCACTTCATTTTCTTTTATAGTACTATGTTAAACCCTTTTATTGTTATGATAATCTTCACCACATATAATGTTTCACCACATATCACTACCCCCTTTGACATCTTGCATCAGCCCTGTTTGCCACATATTGCATTCTCTCAGACTTCCCTGAATTCTTACTTAGTCATCTGTCTCTGCTGTAGTATAAAAACTCCCCCCCTCTATCTGTAGATACCTTAGTTGGAATATTAACTTAACTTTCATGCTCCTTTCTCCTAAAACTGAACTTGATGCCCTTTGTCTGGTTCATCCTCTGTTTGACTTTGAGCCTTGATGGCTCTACTCTGATCACCTCTGACACCTCCAGCCATATCTCCACCTCTCCAAAGTTTGGGGCACTGGACTCTGTATAAGGGTGCACCACATAAGGTGAAGCCAAGCCCCATTTGACTAACTCAACTCCAGAGCATCCAGAGTTTCCTTCCAAATGTGACATTAGTAGTTTAACACTTGCTCTCCTAACCAGGCTCTCTTATACCTGGTTATATTTTCTTATTCCCCATTTCTTCATAAGCTTACACTTTATTCTTTGAAGATATCTCAACCACCCCCTTTCTTATCAATAGGCTTACTGATTATTCCTAAGATCACTAAGCCTCTCCATTCCTACCTACTTTTACTTATGACTTCCCACCCTCTGATAATCTTCCTATATAAGGTAGCTATCTTGTGTCACACACCACATAGACTATCCAAGGAGGGCAATTCCTTTTCCCTCAGAAGAAGATAGACTATGGTTGAACACTAATATCACAACCATTACTTACAGAGGAGTTGATGCCCTGCATCACCAATTCTAGAATGGAGAGGCAGAAGGAGTGATATGGGGAGAGAAACCACTAGGCAACTTCAATCCAGGATGGTGGAATGTTCAAGCACCACCAATCCACTTGGAGAAGACTGAGCTAGCACCTGTGTGGCCAATGGACCCAGCATGGATATAATTGTCCAGATTGTACAATTACTTTTCTTATCTTTTTCTTATCTTTGTTACCTATGGACTACTTTTCATTTGAAATCACATCATTACCTTCTGTGCAATCTCCCCTTCCTCCACCTATGCTCATCATTGTACATCTAAGTCTTTTCCCTCCATCCTGATCTTGTATGGACAGTCTCCCCTTCTACCTATGCCACTTATTATGGTAGTAGCTGTGTTCCCACCCTCTATAAATATAACTGCCATGTATATAGTAGTTCCCTAACTAGATCTATATTTAATCTACATGGTATTTGATGCCACTACTATCTCTAAGTGAGAGCCACAGCAAAACTTACCCAAATCTTATCAGACTTCTATCAGTCTCCTGTCTACTGTTGAGTGACAGCTAGAACTAAGGGTTATCTTTGTGTCTTAAGATCTATACCCATAGATTGTGTCACAAAAGATCTAGTTGAATCTAGTTCACTCCTTGTTCTACCAAGAAGAGTCTAGTGGGCCCAAATTCCCACTAGGGAAGATCTGTCACCATTTACTCTGCCACTGATCCTCCTTCCAAGAGAGAAGAAACCCAATACAACAACTCCTTCTGAAACATCCCTATCTCCAATTTGGCTTGAAGATTTCAAATCAGAGGAAGTGCTTACTATTACAATCTCTGATCAGGACTACCTTGGTCATAGGAAGGACTGTTTCTGTACAACATGTTGGCTTTGGATGGGAAATGGCTACAATGTCAATGTTCTTGACCCTTCACTCAAAGAAGAATCCACTTGGCCAGTTGCTGATGAGTGGATGGATTAGTTGGGTGGAAAGTTGTTCGAGGGGCCTTTTATTTCTCTTCTTTGATACCCAAAAGCTGAGTTCTCACTTCCACCTCAGTATCGGGGATACTTTAGGTTATTGATCACCTTCAGATCTTCTATCAATGACCTCACCTTTAATGTACCAACACTTTGGCTCTTCTGATGGAGGCCACATTGTTTTATCTTCCATTTCTCCTATCCAGTATGTTGGGCATTAAAACCTCTTTTTCATTTACTTTACTTTCAGACTACCTCATTTTCTTGCCTTATGTGAGATGCAGCACTTATGGATCTCGATCCTACAGTGTCTCTTCCCATTTCTAGAGTGGCCCAGTTGGGTAGTAGGTTTACACCCATAGGCCCAGCACTATAAATATGGTAGCCTTCTGTACTTGTAGCCTTAGCTAGATCTACACAATCACAAGTGTGATGTCTAGTTTCCTTAGTGTGAAAGAGTCACTGCAGCAATCTTATTCATTGGAATTCTATTAGTCTTTGTGCTACTACTGAGTGCATGCTGTGATAAAGGATCAGACTAGGTGTCACACTTGTCCAGCATAACATTAGATCTAGCTGAACTATTGCCCCTTGTAACTATAAGAAGGATACCCATCAACAGGCAAGGTTTTATCAAGAAGGTTTACCATCCTGGTGGACTCTGATTCAGAACCTCACCAACCAGATGACCAAGCTGAGGCCATCAGAAACTCCCCAGTTCCTTCTTGATCTCTTCACATCTTGAGAAGAAGTGGAACTCCTGGAACATCTTATACACCCCTCACTGGTCAACAATGCATGCATCACAGAACTTCTGCATCAGAACCCATCCCTCCGGTCCCTACTATTGAGACTGTCTTCACTGAAAGGAATCCATCTCCTATACCTGTTGAACTACCACCTCTATCTGCAGATAATTTGAGAAGAGAGCCAGAGTCTCATGAGAGCAGACCATTCACCCCAGAACCAGAACCAATTCAGATAGATCCTGACAAAGAAGATCAGGATTTTACCTTTGGAATAACTGTACCATCAAGAAAGAAAATGAGCCCACAAGCAAAGGAATTATGGGCAGGATGCCCAGCAGATTTCTCAGGAAAGGCAGAAGATGCCAAATGGTGGATCATGTCAATGACTGCCTACTACCTAATAAACAAAGACCTCTATAATACTGAACAAAAGAAAATCTTAACTGCCATCAACAAAATGAGTAAAGGAAGAGGAAGAATATTTGCAGAAGAATGGTATACTTCAAACAATCTAATGACAGAAGAAGAAAAGAAAAAGAAGACTTGGGAAAAGTTCACTATAGAATTCTCAAACTCCTTCATATCAGAAGAATTGCACAAGGACAGCTGAAGAAAACTAATGCAGATGCATATGAAATGAGGACCTTCTACCATGGCCAACCTACAAGAATACATCCAAGATTTCCAACTTGAAGCCACCAACTCGAAAGAAAAGAGTGAAGGCACATTATATAAATGGTTTGTCAAAGGACTTAACTTTGATATCTCCTCCCCCATAGTCCTGGTAAAAGAACCAGATACTCTTGAAGAATGGATTGATAAATCCTATCAAAGGATGAGACAAATTGAATGAGAAAGAGATCTACAAGGGAATTATCTCACCTACTCTGGAACAGGAGAAGAAGGAAGATCCAAAGACCCAAATGCTATGGATATAGATGCCATTAGGCTTACACCTATAGAAAAAGCCAAACACATCAGGGAAAATCAGTGTTTTATATGCCATAAGGTCAGCTGTTCCACTAGGAAATACTCCAGAGATTGCCCTCAGAAACAAGGAAATAGCCTAGGAACCCAAGTGAAACCTCAGGAAAAAGTGCATGAGGTAAAAGAAGAGCCAATTGGAGTAGCTGATGAATACATAAAGAAACTCACAAGCAAGAAAAAGGTTAATCAAGATGACCTTCTCCACATATTAAAACAAGTATATGACAAAGACTATACACCAATGGAAGAAGTTGATGAAGAAAAGGAAGAAACTATGGCAAAGGTGGAAGTCCAATTCACCTTCTTCCCAGAAATAATTGTTCATATTGCCAAAGTAAATGGTTTTTAAGAAGGGAATGTAAAATCATGTCATGACTCCCTAGACTTCCATCAGTACTAGTATCCAAAGATTCTGATGCAATTCAAATCCCAATTCTTATACATGATCTAGATGGAAGAAGCATGATAAAAACAAAAGCCCTAGTAGACTGTGGAGCCACCAACTGCTTCATGGATTAATCCTTTGCACAACAACACAATCTACCTCTGGAAAGACTATGGCAATCTAGAAATGCCATCAACACAGATGGAACAAAGAATGTAGAAGGAGAAATAAGGTACAAAACTATGGTAGAACTGGGAATAAGTGGAAGAAAAGAAAAAAGAACCTTCATGATCATTGGATGTGGAAAAACCGATCAAATTCTAGGAATGACATGGTTGAAAAAGAATAACCTGAATATCAACTGGGCAATAGGAGAACTATCCATTCCTGAATGAACCCCTGTTAAATGAGAAGATATGGAGCCACAACAATATCTAGTCAAATATTTATCATGTGACCTATCCCACCCAATGGAGGAAATAGTAATCCAACACTGTGGTGATGAGGAAGACCTAGAAGAAATCAGAAAAACCACTATATCTACTGAACTAGCAATAAAGGAAGAAAAAAAGGAAGTAAAACTCCCAAAGAAATTGGAAAATATCAAAAAGTATTCTTGGAAGAAGCTATCCACTCAGTTCTCTCATCAAGACCATATAATCATCGAATTGACCTAGACAACTCTTTTACTCTGAAACAAGCTAAACACTATCTGCTTAACCCAATAGAAAGTGAAGCATGCCAAAAATTCTTAGATAAACAATTGGCAGCAGGGAAAATCAAACCCTCACAATCTCCACAAGCTTCCCCTTTCTTCTTTGTAGATAAGAAAGATGGAAAATTAAGACCATATCAAGACTATCAATATCTCAACTCCCATACAGTTAAAAATGCCTATCCACTATCCCTTATATCAGAACTGGTGGATAAAGTCAAAGGGTCAAAAATATTCATCAAAATGGATGTAAGATGGGGATATAACAATGTCCTCATTAAATCAGAAGATAGATGGAAAGCAGCATTTATCACCCCCTTTGGGCTATTTGAACCAACTGTTATATTTTTCAGACTATACAACTCTCCAGCCACTTTCCAAGCCCTAATGGATGACATCTTCACTGACTACATCACACAAGGATGGCTGATCATATATATGGATAACCTACTGATCCACTCTCCCACCCAAAAATTACAAGATGAATGAACTCAAAAAGTCCTGCAAAGAATGATGGAACATGAATTGTATCTGAAACTTGAGAAATGTACCTTTGATGCATCTAAAGTGGACTATCTAGGCATGATTCTCTCAGAAGACAAGCTATCTATAGACCCCACTAAACTAAAAGCCATAGAAGGGTGGCTTCCCCCCACCACCATAAAAGAAACCAGATCTTTCTTAGGATTTTGCAACTTCTATCACAAGTTCATCATAAGTTTTTCTGAAATCTGTTGACCACTAGTCAACCTCACTACAAAAAACCAACCCTGGCAGTGGACCCAAAAAGAAAATGATGCATTTCTAACCCTAAAGAAACACTTTCTTAGTCGACCTGTACTATCCATCCCAGATCTAAAGAAACCTTTCTATGTAATGACCAATGCCTTAATTGGAGCCACTGGAGGAATCCTCATGCAAAAGGATGGAAATGGAGATCTTCACTCCTGTGCATATCAATCATCCACGTTATCCCCAGCAGAACGAAATTATAATATCTATAAT